>WFAB01002148.1:0-55738 GCA_018977245.1 Lethenteron camtschaticum
GATCACCTCCAGAAATCTCTCTCATCCAGATCACCACCAGAAATCTCTCTCATCCAGATCACCACCAGAAATCACTCTCATCCAAATCACCTCCAGAAATCTCTCTCATCCAGGTCACCACCAGAAATCCTCTCATCCAGATCACCACCAGAAATCACTCTCATCCAGATCACCACCAGAAATCCTCTAATCCAGATCACCACCAGAAATCCTCTAATCCAGATCACCACCAGAAATCCTCTAATCCAGATCACCTCCAGAAATCTCTCTCATCCAGATCACCACCAGAAATCCTCTCATCCAGATCACCTCCAGAAATCACTCTCATCCAGATCACCTCCAGAAATCTCTCTCATCCAGATCACCTCCAGAAATCACTCTCATCCAGATCACCTCCAGAAATCACTCTCATCCAGATCACCTCCAGAAATTCTCTCATCCAGATCACCTCCAGAAATCACTCTCATCCAGATCACCACCAGAAATCCTCTCATCCAGATCACCACCAGAAATCACTCTAATCCAGATCACCTCCAGAAATCTCTCTCATCCAGATCACCTCCAGAAATCACTCTCATCCAGATCACCACCAGAAATCACTCTCATCCAGATCACCCCAGAAATGCCTCTCATCCAGATCACCACCAGAAATCACTCTCATCCAGATCACCTCCAGAAATCTCTCTCATCCAGATCACCACCAGAAATCCTCTCATCCAGATCACCACCAGAAATCCTCTCATCCAGATCACCACCAGAAATCCTCTCATCCAGATCACCTCCAGAAATCACTCTCATCCAGATCAGCACCAGAAATCTCTCTCATCCAGATCACCTCCAGAAATCCTCTCATCCAGATCACCTCCAGAAATCCTCTCATCCAGATCACCACCAGAAATCCTCTCATCCAGATCACCCCCAGAAATCCTCTAATCCAGATCACCACCAGAAATCCTCTCATCCAGATCACCACCAGAAATCCTCTCATCCAGATCACCACCAGAAATCACTCTCATCCAGATCACCTCCAGAAATCTCTCTCATCCAGATCACCTCCAGAAATCACTCTCATCCAGATCACCTCCAGAAATCACTCTCATCCAGATCACACCAGAAATCACTCTCATCCAGATCACCACCAGAAATCACTCTAATCCAGATCACCTCCAGAAATTCTCTCATCCAGATCACCTCCAGAAATCACTCTCATCCAGATCACCACCAGAAATCCTCTAATCCAGATCACCACCAGAATCACTCTAATCCAGATCACCACCAGAAATCCTCTCATCCAGATCACCACCAGAAATCCTCTCATCCAGATCACCACCAGAAATCCTCTCATCCAGATCACCTCCAGAAATCACTCTCATCCAGATCACCTCCAGAAACTCTCTCATCCAGATCACCACCAGAAATCCCACTAATCCAGATCACCACCAGAAATCCTCTAATCCAGATCACCTCCAGAAATCACTCTAATCCAGATCACCTCCAGAAATCACTCTCATCCAGATCACCACCAGAATCTCTCTCATCCAGATCACCTCCAGAAATCACTCTCATCCAGATCACCTCCAGAAATCCTCTCATCCAGGTCACCAACAGAAATCACTCTCATCCAGATCACCCCAGAAATCACTCTCATCCAGATCACCACCAGAAATCCTCTAATCCAGATCACCACCAGAAATCCTCTCATCCAGATCACCTCCAGAAATCACTCTCATCCAGATCACCACCAGAAATCCTCTAATCCAGATCACCACCAGAAATCCTCTCATCCAGATCACCACCAGAAATCGTCTCATCCAGATCACCACCAGAAATCTCTCTCATCCAGATCACCACCAGAAATCCTCTCATCCAGATCACCTCCAGAAATCACTCTCATCCAGATCACCTCCAGAAATCACTCTCATCCAGATCACCTCCAGAAATGACTCTCATCCAGATCACCACCAGAAATCTCTCTCATCCAGATCACCACCAGAAATCTCTCTCATCCAGATCACCACCAGAAATCCTCTCATCCAGATCACCTCCAGAAATCACTCTCATCCAGATCACCTCCAGAAATCACTCTCATCCAGATCACCTCCAGAAATCTCTCTCATCCAGATCACCTCCAGAAATCACTCTCATCCAGATCACCCCCAGAAATCACTCTCATCCAGATCACCCCCAGAAATCACTCATCCAGATCACCTCCAGAAATCTCTCTCATCCAGATCACCTCCAGAAATCACTCTCATCCAGATCACCTCCAGAAATCTCTCTCATCCACATCACCACCAGAAATCCACTAATCCAGATCACCACCAGAAATCCTCTAATCCAGATCACCTCCAGAAATCTCTCCATCCAGATCACCACCAGAAATCCTCTGATCCAGATCACCTCCAGAAATCTCTCTCATCCAGATCACCTCCAGAAATCCCACTAATCCAGATCACCTCCAGAAATCACTCTCATCCAGATCACCTCCAGAAATCCTCTCATCCAGATCACCACCAGAAATCCTCTAATCCAGATCACCTCCAGAAATCTCTCTCATCCAGATCACCTCCAGAAATCTCTCATCCAGATCACCTCCAGAAATCACTCTCATCCAGATCACCCCCAGAAATCACTCTCATCCAGATCACCTCCAGAAATCACTCTCATCCAGATCACCACCAGAAATCTCTCTCATCCAGATCACCTCCAGAAATCTCTCTCATCCAGATCACCTCCAGAAATTCTCTCATCCAGATCACCTCCAGAAATCACTCTCATCCAGATCACCCCAGAAATCTCTCTCATCCAGATCACCACCAGAAATCTCTCTCATCCAGATCATCACCAGAAATCACTCTCATCCAGATCACCACCAGAAATCACTCTTATCCAGATCACCAACAGACCCAGGGCCGTGGGTCGACTGACCGAGATGGATTGGCAGATCAGTCTCTGCGATTGTCTGTACCCCGGTACTTCATGCAGCGTCGGTTTAGTTCCCCCAATAGTTCACCCCTACCCACTATTTAACCCCCCACTATTTAACCCCCCACAGCCCCCCCCCCATGTTCAGACGCACCACCCCTCCTCCTCACCACTGCGCCCTCTCATTCACCTCTTCGCGTTCACACTCCACTGTTCAGGCTCGGCACAACAAACACACACACACACGTACAAAACAAAGATCCCCCGTATAGACTTAACAGATTGTAGGGGCAAGTGCTGTTAGTGAGCACCTATGAAGGCCGCAACGGCACACGAGGGGGTGGGTGGCCAGCAGCACGCCCGACCGCCTTTGTCTCCCAGCGGCGATGTTTACTACACACCGCACCAGATACTAATTTAAGGCTGAGTCGACCTAGGGGAGGCCAGGACCGGTTCAGATAATCGTCACTGGTGTTTGCCGTGAGCGGGAATCGAACCGGGTCGTTGGGTTCAAGGTTCATAGCGCAGCGTAGCGCTAACGCTACACCACCGCTCCCCACACACACACGCACGCACACACGCACGCACACATTAATACACACACTAACACCCACACACACGTACACACACACACGTAACACATACACACATAACACCACACCCCTACACACACATAAACACACACACACTAATGCACACAGTATCACACACTAACACACACACACATACTAACACACCACACGTGCACACACACACACTACACACACACTACACACACACACGTACACACACACACGTACACGTACACACAACAACACGCACACACACACGCACACACATACATACACACATTAATACACACACTAACACCCACACACACACGTACACACACACACGTACACACACACACGACACAACACACGCACACACACACGTACACACACAGACACGTACACACGCACACACACACGTACACACACACACGCACACACACACGACACACAGACACGTACACACATACACACACACGTACACACACACACGTACACACACACGACACACACACACGCACACACACACTCACGCACACACACACAACACGTACACACACACACGACACACACACGTACACACACAGACACGTACACACAGACACGTACACACTACACACACACGTACACACACACGTACATACCACCGCTATGAACCGGGTTGAGGCGTGGGGGGTGAGAGGGGGGGAGCACTCACATCTGTGCCTCGATACACAAAGACAAAGATCCCCCGTACAGCTTCAGAGCGTGTTGGGGCAAGTGCTGTTAGCGATCAGCACCTACGAAGGCCACGAGGGGGTTGGGTGGCCAGCATCCATGCCCGGCCGCCTTTGTCTCCCCAGTGGCGAAGCTTTTACACACCACACCAGGTACTCATTTGAGGCTGAGTCAACCTAGGGGAGGTCCAGGACCGGTTCAGATAATCGTCACCGCCCCTACCACCCACACCCACCCCCCCTCCCCTACCACCCACCCACACCCACCCACCCCTCACCATCCAAACCCACCCACCCCTCCCTACACCCACACCCACCCACCCCCCCTACCACCCACCCACCCACCCACCCTCCCTACCACCCACCCACCCACCCTCCCTACCACCACCACCCCTCCCTACCACCCATATCCACCCACCCACCCCACCCCTATCACCCACCCACCCACCCAACCCTCCCCTACCACCGACATCCACCCACCCTCCCCTACCACCCACACCCACCCACACACACCCTCCCCTCCCTTACCACACCCACCCACCCCTCCCCTACCACCCACCCCTACCACCCACACCACCCACCCACCCTCCCCTACCACCCACCCACCCACCCACCCTCCCCTACCACCCACACCCACCACCACCACCACCACCCCACCCCACCCCTCCCTAACACTCACCCACCCCAATCACCCACCCACCCACCCCGCCCTATCACCCACACCCACCCACCCACCCACCCCTACCACCCACACCCACCCACCCCTCCCCTACCACCCACCCACCCACCCCTACCACCCACACCACCCACCCCTACCACCCACCCCACTACCACCCAAATCCACCCACCCACCCCCCCTACACCCACTCCACCCACCCACCCACCCACCCCTACCACCCACACCCACCCACCCACCCCTACCACCACACCCCCCCACCCCTACCACCCACACCCACCCACCCCTACCACCACACCACCCCCACCCCACCACCAAACCCACCCACCCCTCCCACCACCCACCCACCCACCCACCCCTACCACCCACACCCACCCACCCACCCACCCCTACCACCCACACCACCCCTACCATCGAAACCCACCCACCCACCCCCCCTACCCACCCACCCCTACACCCACACCCACCCACCCCCCACCCCCCCTACCCCCCCACCTTCCAAAACCGCTCCCCCCTTCCCGTCCATCTCCCTCGGCTGCCCATTGGTCACATCCACCATCATGAATATTAATGAGGCCCCGCGTAATTTATACTAAGTTATGCTAATGTATGCATAATTATCGGACGCGTTCGCTCTTTCATGTAATGTAACAAAAGCTGCCTTAATTACACGGAGCAGATGAGACGGGAAAAGCTGGACGCTAATTGGTTTTCACGTATAGATCGGTTTTTTTTGCGAGAGTTTTTGTCGTTTTGGTTTATAAATTAAAAAAATAAAATACACTCCCGCAACTTGTGGTGCTGTTGAACGCAAAAAAGTTCCCGTACAAATTAACAAATAAAAAAATAGACTTAATTGTCGAATTAAAAAAATAAATTGAATCGATTAACGGCGAATATCATCCATGAATCTGGCTGTCGCCTGATGAAGCTGGTTGTAATTACTGGCGAAACGTCGTTACTCAGATTGTAAATGTTGTGGCTTGGCTCTCCAACACACAACACGTGTGCTGTACTAGTGTACTACACTATACACTACACTACACACTACACTACTATACACTACACAATACACTACACTATACATTACACTATACACTACACTATACACTGCACTACACACTAGTATACACTACACTATACACTACACAATACACTACACTATACACTACACTATACACTGCACTATACACTAGTGCTGTACTAGTATACTACACTATACACTACACTATACACTACTATACGCTACACTATACACTACACTATACACTACACTACACACTACACTACTATACACTACACAATACACTACACTATACACTACACTATACACTACACTATACACTGCACTATACACTAGTGATGTACTAGTATACTACACTATACACTACATTATACACTACACTATACACTACACTATACACTAGTGCTGTACTAGTATACTACACTATACACTACACTATACTACTATACACTACACTATACACTAGTGCTGTACTAGTATACTACACTATACACTACACTATACACTACACTATACACTACACACTATACACTACACTATACACTAGTGCTGTACTAGTATACTACACTACACTATACACTACACTCTACACTAGTGCTGTATGAGTACACTACACTATACACTACACTACACACTACACTACACACTACACTATACACTACACTATACACTAGTGCTGTACTAGTATACTACACTATACACTACTATACACTACAGTATTGCTGTACTAGTATACTACACTATACACTACACTATACACTACAGTAGTGCTGTACTAGTATATTACACTATACACTACACTATACACTACACTAACACTACACAACACACTATACACTACACTATACACTACACACTATACACTATGCACTAGTGCATAGTGTGTAGTGTATAGTATACTACACTATACACTACACTGTCCACTACACTATACACTAGTGCTGTACTAGTATACTACACTATACACTACACTGGTCCACTACACTATACACTACACTATACACTACACTACACACTACACACTAGTGCTGTACTAGTGACGAATTGCCCACGTTCTGTTCACGTGACAACCCTTACTCGTTGTCTGTGTTGGTGGTGGCGGGTTTAACGACACATTTATACATTTACGCGATCCAACCCAATAACAAAACCACCTCTAATTGGTTTTTTATCCTTCTATCTGGCAACAAAACTGACACCTTTTTACAAGGAGTCATGTTTGCATAGACCACAATACCTGCAGTCATAATGCAAACNAAAAACATAACTCTGATAATATATGCACTGTCCTTGAAGTTGATTGGTCCACACCGAGACAGCTTTCCTTAGAGCCTAGTCTCACATGGTGTTGGACCAGATGACGCCAAAAGGCGCACAACTCAAAGACAATGCACCATCAGAGTATGAGAGCTCGGGGCAAGCATCTACACATTATCAGAGTTATGCTTAGTCTCACATGATCCTTGAAGGTGATTGGTCCACACCCGAGACAGCTTTCCTTAGAGCCTAGTCTCACATGGTGTTGGACCAGATGACGCCAAAAGGCGCACAACTCAAAGACAATGCACCATCAGAGTATGAGAGCTCGGGGCAAGCATCTACACATTATCAGAGTTGTGTTTTTGTTTGCATTATGACTGCAGGTATTGCGGTCTATGCAAACATGACTCCTTGTAAAAAGGTGTCAGTTTTGTTGCCAGATAGAAGGGTAAAAAACAATTATTGTAGCCATGCTGTCAATATTGGGGGGGACCAAATCTTCCAGGGTGGCTGGGGGTCACCCTCCCCCCCCCCCAGAAAAAAAACTAAATTTGAAAACTAATTTCCTGCCATTTCCTGCCTAAAATATTTAAAAATTCACTAACACACGGGATGGACTTTTGATTTATCTTTTACAATAATGTCTAATAGTGTATTGTATTACCTTGCTCCGCTTTTTTCTTTTTTAACCATTTCTCGTTTCATTTATATGTAAAGGCAGAGATTAGGGATTCGTAAAGTACAACCATAACCACAATCACGTGAACAGAAATCGATTTTATAGCAATATATTGGGGTGGACATTTTGAGCATATTTGAATATTGCGGCATTTCTTCTCGGCAATGGATATTCTCCGATGTTCTTTCTTTGCTAGTGTAAGATAACAATAATACTATTAAAATGGGAACTCTTTTGCCAGTATCAAAGATTGAAACATTTAAGAATAGGGTTGACCCTTTTTGGCATGATTCTTTGCATAAAGGTTCCGTTTGGCGTTTTGAAAATTTTGCCACTAATTTTTTTGGCAGATAAGGTAAAACCTATTCTCTTGTTTTCATACGAAAAACACATTCCTGCGGAGGGAGCTAGTAGGAACGTCGGGTTGCTCGGTCAATGGCCTGCAGGGTCAACGGCGGCGTGGTGTATTCCGCAAATATGNCCGACTGTGAGGGCGGGCACAAGCCGGCGTGAGTAGGTGAAACGTTGAGTTTTATAAGGGCACCACGGGGTGACCAGCCCCTCCCCTCCCAGCCCCATCCCTCCACCCCCCACCCTGCCCCACCTCCCACCCAGCCTCTCCCCACCCTNCCCTCCCACCCAGCCCTCCCCACCCAGCCCCTCCCCACCCTCTCCACCCAGCCCCACCCCTCCCACCCCACCCAGCCCCTCCCCTCCCCACCCTCCCTCTCCACTCAGCCCCACCCTCCCATTTTTGGATCCACGACGGACGGACGGACACAATAATCCCTGTGGGCTGGTGTAACTAGGAGGTTCCTACCAATATGATTAATTCTAGACTTGAAGTTTTCGTGACTGCAAGGATCCATACTCTTGGTTCTTTCGGTAAAGTCACGTAGGCAGAGAAATAAAACAAATCACGACGTTTCGGGCGCAACGTAAGCGTCCGTCATCAGGCGGGGACAAGCACAGCGAAAACAATTGCTGGAATGCCAAAGAGATGACTGTGACAAGGGATAATACTGGTCAACACACTTTTTTCTGGCATAAGGTATTCCAACGGTTCTAAAGTAACTTTGGGGTGTTGATTCCAAAATCTGGCATCAGTTTTTGACCATCGCATCAGGTTTTTGAGATATCAAATATTGCATTTTAAATAAAAACTGCGGAAGAAAAATATTAAATGAATGTGGATATCTACATAAAATGATATTATAAAACACACTATCCTAAAAATACAGCACCATGTTTTAATACTAAAGCAGTCACTGACTCGCAACAACTTGCAATCATAAGTGACAGAGTTAATTTCGGGTAAAATCAATGCAAATGGGGTATGCCGATAGCATAAAATGAGATGTGATAGAGCAAATCTGAAATCAGATTTGGAATCAGCACCGTGACATGAGTCTAGAACAGCTGCAAAAGTCCAGGCCAGAATTTGTTTGTTGTTGACCAGTGTTATATAGCTGTAATATTACTATTAAGATGACCCATAGCCTCACACAGAGACCCATAGACTCGCACAGAGACCCACAGACTCACACAGAGACCCACAGACTCACACAGAGACCCATAGACACGCACANGGACCCATAGACTCGCATAGAAACAAAAACTCGTACAGAGACCCATAGACACGCACAAAGACCCATAGACTCACACAGAGACCAATAGGTTCACACAGAGACCCATAGACTCACACAGAGACCCATAGACTCACACAGACTCACACAGAGACCATAGACTCACACAGAGACCCACAGACTCACAGAGACCCATAGACTCACACAGAGACCCATAGACTCACACAGAGACCCATAGACTCACACAGAGACCCATAGACTCACACATAGACCCACACAGAGACCCACACACACAGAGACCCATAGACTCACACAGAGACCCATAGACTCACACAGAGACCCATAGACTCACACATAGACCCACAGACTCACACAGAGACCCGTAGACACGCACAGAGACCCATAGACTCACACATAGACCCATAGACTCACACATAGACCCACAGACTCACACAGAGACCCGTAGACACGCACAGAGACCCACAGACTCACACAGAGACCCACAGACTCACACAGAGACCCATAGACTCAGACAGAGACCCACAGACTCACACAGAGAACCACAGACTCGCACAGAGACCCATAGACTCGCACAGAGACCCATAGACTCGCACAAAGACCCATAGACTCAAAGAGACCCATAGACTCACACAGAGACCCATAGACTCACACAGAGACCCATAGACTCGCACAGAGACCCATAGCCTCACACAGAGACCCATAGACTCGCACAGAGACACATAGACTCACACAGAGACCTATAGACTCACACAGAGACCCACAGACTCGCACAGAGACCCATAGACTCGCAAAGAGACCCATAGACTCAGACAGAGACCCATAGACTCAGACAGAGACCCATAGACTCAAACAGAGAACCATATACTCAAACAGAGACACATAGACTCACACAGAGACCTATAAACTCGTACAGAGACCCACAGACTCGCACAGAGACCCGTAGGCTCACAAAGAGACCACAGACTCACACAGAGACCCACAGACTCGCACAGAGACCCACATATTCGCACAGAGACCCACAGACTCACACAGAGACCCATAGACTCGCACAGAGACCCACAGACTCAGACAGAGACCCAGAGACCCACGAATGCAACAGCACTTGCCCCAACCGTGACAGGCTGCACGGATANTTTTTTTTCCTCTCGTAGAAGCGGTTACATTTTTTTTCCTCTCCCATTAATTCGAGTCTCCCTTAGAGTCACTGGCGGAACACATCGGTTTCGTGTCGGCCCTCCTGTCCAATTAGTGCCAATTAGCGGGGCGCCATGCAGGCAGAGAGATGGACCCATTGAATCTCCGGCTGGAGTGGCTCTGTTGCTCATAGCAGCAAACCCACCCACCTCCATTAGCCACGAATCCAGGAATCCACACATTCATCATTGCAAAGTACACGGAGAACGAAATAGCCCCCGTGTAGCCTGTAACAGACTGCTGGGGCAAGTGCTGTTAGCGAGCACATACATACACACACGTACACACACACACACAAACATAGACACACATACACACACAGACACACCACACACGTGACGACACACACACACACGTAGACACAACACACACACACACACACACACACACACAAACACAGACACACACACACACAGACACACACACACACAAACACAGACACACATACACACACACAGACACACACACAGACACACACACGTACACACAAAGACAAAGATCCCCGTGTAGCCTGTAACACACTACTGGGGCAAGTGCTGTGAGCGAGCACATACACACACACACGTACACACAAAGACAAAGATCCCCGTGTAGTCTGTAACAGACTGCTGGGCAAGTGCTGTTAGCGAACACATACATACAACACGTACAGACACACAAACACAGACACACAAACACAGACACACATACACACACAGACACACACACACAGACACACATACACACACAGACACACACACACAGACACACACACAGACACACATACACACACAGACACACACACAGACACACACACGTACACACCAAGACAAAGATCCCCGTGTAGCCTGTAACAGACTGCGGGGCAAGTGCTGATAGCGAGCACATATGAAGGCCGGCACGGCACACGAGGGGTGGGTGGCCAGCACCATGCCCGGCCGCCTTTGTCTCCCCAGTGGCCGTGTTCACAACGCACCGCTACACCAGGTATTCATTTGAGGCTGAGACGACCTAGGGAGGCCCAGGTCGGGTCAGATAATCGTCACTGGTGGTGTTGGCCGTGAGCTAGAATCCAAATCCAGTTGCACCCCCTCACGTCGCCCCATCCCCCTCCCCTTCGCCCCCTCCGATTAATTCGACAAAAAAATAACGTGAACTTTAAGAAAAATAAAATAAACTTAAGTAAATCATCGTAGTAACGTTCACGATCGATCGGTAAGGCGTCCTCACGTCGTGAACCAAATGGGTTTCCCACTTCAGCACCACCGCTGCGCTGGACAGCAACTCAACAGCAACAACGACCACCCCACCACCANCACCACAATCACCACCACCACCATCACCATCACAACCACCACCATCACCACCACAATCACCACCACCATCATCACCATCACAACCACCACCATCACCACCCACCACCCACCACCACCCACCACCACCCCANCCATCAGCTGTAACCTCCACCCACCACCACCCACCACCACCCACCACCACCACAATCACCATCACCACCATCACCATCACAACCCTCCACCACCATCACCACCATCACCACCACCACACCCACCACCACCACAATCACCACCACCACCATCACCATCACAACCGCCACCATCACCACCACCACCACCACCACCANCCCACACCACCACCATCACCACCACCGCCACCATCACCACCACCACCACCACCACCACCACCACACCACCACCATCACCACCACACCACCACCATCACCACCACCACCACCACCACCATCACCACCACCACCCCACCACCACCACCACAATCACCGCCACCATCACCACCACCACCACCACCATCACCACCACCATCACCACCACCANCANCACCACCACCACCACCATTACCACTCATTCACCACCATCACCACCATCACCACCACCACCATTACCACCATCACCACCACCACCACCACCATCATGTCCACCACCATGCACCACCACCATCACCACCACCACCATCATAACCATCACCANCGCCATCACCATCACCACCATCACCACCATCACCACCACCACCATTGCACCACCACCACCATCACCACACATCATCACCACCACCACCACTCATCACACCACCACCACCACCATCACCACCACCACCATCACCACNATCACCACCACCATCACCACCACCATCACCACCACCACCATCACCACCACCACCATCACCACCACCATCACCACCCANCANCCGCACCACCACCACCACCATCACCACCATCACCATCACCACCACCACCATCACCACCACCACCATCACCACCATCCACCACCACCATCACCACCATCACCACCACCATCACCACCANCACNCACCACCACCACCATCACCACCATCACCATCACCACCACCACCACCACAAACCCCCACTCATCCTCCACGCTGCTAGGCACCCAAGTCGCAGCTGCGCCCCTTTGATTTATCGATCGGCTGATGTCCTCAATGCGGGGACATCGTCGATTGATCCTCACGACGAAAGCNGGAGACAAAGACAAAGGTCCCCGGCAGAGCCCTGTGATCGTCGGGGCAAGTGCTGTGAGCGAGCGGCACCTACGAAGGCCCACGGCACATGAGGGGTGCTTGCACAGCCACCAACCACGCCCGGCCGCCTTTGTCTCCCATAGTGGCGATGTTTTTACGCACCGACGAGGTTGCTCANTTGAGGCCGAGTCTACCTAGGGGAGGTGCCGGTGCCGGTGCCGAAATCGTCCGCAGCNGGAGTCGAACTCGGGTTGCCGGGTTCGGACGCAGCGTCGCGCTCACCGCTGCACCACCGCTCCCCACTCACCCATCCACCGCTCCCAACCCACCCACCGCTCCCCACTCACCCACCGCTCCCACCAACCCACCCACCAACTCCCACTAACCCACCAATCCACCAACCATCTACCAACCCATCCACCCACCAACCCACCCACCCACCCACTCCCCACCAACCCACCCACCTACCCACCAAGCAAGCCACCCATCCACAACCCACCAACCCACCCACCCACCACTCCCACCAACCCACCCACCAACCCACCAACCAACCCACCAACCAACCCATCCACCAACCCACCCACCAACCCACCCACTCCCCACCAACCCACCCACCTACCCACCAAGCAAGCCACCCACCCACCAAGCAAGCCACCCGCTCGATCGAGCGGGGAGGGGGGGGGGGTGGTGTCTGTAATTAATAAATAAATTAATCATAAAAGGGGTGCATCGGACATCGGGTCGATTTGTAATCTTGATAAAAGCAAAACCACAATTGGATAATTAATGTAAACATCTCATTCATGTCCGCCGTCTCACCACGTCTTCATTCCTCTGTCTCTCATCTCTCTCTGTCTGCATCTCTCTCCCTCACCACGTCTCTCCCTCGCCTCACGACATCTCTCCCCCTGTCCGCATCTCTCTCATCTCATCTCAACTGGGAATTCACGAATCTAAATCGTAGACGGGGCTGCGGCGACGATGGGGATTGCTCCAGATGCTGTCACCGTCAGCCCCACATCGTCAAGGTTTTACTGGTAGGAACCTCCTGGTTACACCAGCCCACAGGGATTATTGTGTCCGTCCGTCCGTCGTACATCCAACAATGGAGGGGTGGGGCTGGGTGGAGAGGGAGGGTGGGGAGGGGTGGGTGGGAGGGAGGGTGGGCTGGGTGAGGAGGGTGGGAGGGCTGGGTGGAGAGGGTTTGGCTGGGTGGGGAGGGGTGGGCTGGGTGGGAGGGAGGTGGTGAGGGCTGGGTGGAGGGGTAGGAGGGTTGGGGCTGGGTGGGAGGGGCTGGGTGGGTGGGAGGTGGGGAAGGGCTGGGTGGAGAGGGTTTGGCTGGTGGGGGTGGAGGGTGGGGCTGGGTGGGGAGGGGCTGGTCACCCCGTGGTGCCCTTATAAAACTCAACGTTTAACCTACTCACGCCGGCTTGTGCCCGCCCTCACAGTCGGCCATATTTGCGGAATACACCACGCCGCCGTTGACCCTGCAGGCCATTGACCGAGCAACCCGACGTTCCTACCAGCTCCCTCCGCAGTTGATTACGTTCTTCCAAAGATTGCTAAATTTGAGCGAGAGACAAAACACAGACAGGAGGACACACAGACAGACACACAAGCAGAGAGAGAGACTCACACAACATAGNCACACATACAGACACACAAGCAGAGAGAGAGACACACACACATAGACACACAGAGAGACAACACAGAGACACACAGAGAGACACACAACATAGACACACAGACATACACACAAGCAGAGAGAGACACACACATAAACACACAGAGAGAGACACACACAGAGACACAGAGAGAGACACACAACATAGACACGCAGAGATAGACACACAACATAGACACACAGACATACATACAAGCATAGAAAGACTCACACAGAGAGAGACACACACAGAGACACACAGAGACACACAGTGAGAGAGAGACACNCAGAGACACAGAGAGACACACAGAGACACAAGCAGAGAAAGAGACACACAGAGATACACAGAGAGACACACAACATAGACACACAGAGACACACAACAGAGAGAGACACACACAGAGACACACAGAGAGAGACACACACATAGACACACAGAGACACACAAACAGAGAGAGAACACAGAGATACACAGAGAGAGACACACACATAGACACACAGAGACACACAAACAGAGAGAGAGACACACACAGACACATAGACAAACACACAAGCAGGGAGAGACAACACAGAGACACACAGAGAGAGACACACACATAGACACACAGAGACACACAAACAGAGAGAGACACACACAGAGATACACAGAGAGAGACACACACATAGACACACAGAGAGAGACACACAACATAGACACACAGACAGACATACAAGCATAGAAAGACTCACACAGAGAGAGACACACACAGAGACACATAGAGACACACACACAGAGACACACAGAGAGAGACACACAGAGACACACAGAGAGAGACACACACAGAGACACACAGAGAGAGACACACAACATAGACACACAGAGAGAGACACACACAACATAGACACACACAGATAATCACAGAGAGAGAGAGACACACACATAGGCGCACAGAAAAACAACACCTGTGTGTGTGTGTCTGTTAAGGCTATACGGGATATCTTTGTCTTTGTAGTGGGAGCGGTGGTGCAGTGGTTAGCGCGCTACGCTGCGCTACGAACCCGGCGACCCGAGTTCGATTCCCGCTCGCGGCCAACACCGTCAGTGACGATTATCTGAACCGGTCCTGGCCTCCCCTAGGTCGACTCAGCCTCAAATGAGTAACCTGGTGCCGTGTGTAGTGAACGGCCGGGCGTGGTGCTGGCCACCCACCCCTCGTGTGCCGTGCCGGCCTTTGTAGGTGCTACTCGCTAACAGCACTTGCCCCTACAGTCTGTGAAGGCTATACGGGAGATCTTTGCCTTTTCTTTGTATGCAATTATGTAATAGATCATTAATCAGCCACTTAGCATGTGACTCACCTGTAAGGAATTGCAATACGTGTTGTGTTTTACTTAATAATGCGCTTCCAGGCTATGGTGAGTCTATTGCTGTCACAGCGAATAAAATTACTTGAATTCTCCTCAATTTCAATTGATTCTCTAAATAATCTTGGCCAGTCATAATTAGTTCTGCGTAGCACTTCAACGTTATCAAAATCAATGGGATGTCCTTGTTGGCAAAGCATGCTCTGCCACTGCTGACAGCTGTGTTTGGATAAGTTAATGTTATTTCAAAGAGCCTACGTGTTAAACACTACACTACTATACACTACTCTAGACTATACACTACTTACACTATNCACTACACTACTTACACTCTCTACACTACTATACACACACTAATACACTACACACTACACACTATACACACTACTAACACTCCACTATACACTACACTACACTACACTATACACTACACTATACACTATGCNGTACATATACTACACTCACTTACACTGACNCTATACACTACACTATACACTACTATACACTACAATACACTCTGTCTAGTATACTACACTATCACTCACTATACACTACACTATACACTACACTATACACTACACTACACACTACACTATACACTACACTANACACTACACTACACTATACACTACTATACACTACACTATACACTACGAGATACACATCGTTAACACTACGTTAACATGGGCCTCCACAAGCCCAATTGTAGTGCATAGTGTAGTGTATAGTGTAGTATAGTGTAGTGTATAGTGNATAGTAGTGTATAGTGTAGTATACTAGTACAGACTAGTATATAGTGTAGTGTATAGTGGAGTGTATAGTGGAGTGTATAGTAGGGTAGTGTATAGTAGTGTATAGTGGAGTGTATAGTAGTGTATAGTGGAGTGTATAGTGTATAGTAGTGTATAGTGTAGTGTATAGTGTAGTGTATAGTAGTGTATAGTAGTGTATANTAGTGTATAGTAGTGTATAGTGTAGTGTATANCAGTGTAGTGTAGTGTATAGTGTATAGTAGTGTATAGTGTAGTGTAGTGTAGTAGTGTATAGTAGTGTATAGTGTAGTATAGTCTGTACAGTGTATATAGTGTAGTGTATAGTAGTGTATAGTAGTGTATAGTATAGCAGTGTAGTGTAGTGTAGTAGTAGTGTATAGTGTGTGTATAGTAGTNTATAGTGTAGTTGTAGTGTAGTGTATGTGTATAGTAGTGTAGTGTAGTCTATAGTGTAGTAGTGTAGTGTATAGTGTAGTATATGTGTGTATATAGTGTAGTGTATAGTAGTATAGTAGTGTATAGTAGTGTATAGTAGTGTACTAGTAGTGTATATGTAGTNTATAGTAGTAGTTGTATAGTGTAGTAGTAGTGTANAGTAGTGTATAGTGTAGTGTAGTGTAGTGTATNNTGTATAGTAGTGTATAGTGTAGTGTATAGAGTGNATAGTAGTGTAGTAGTGTTAGTAGTGTGTAGTAGTATGTAGTGTATAGTAGGCACTAGTATGTAGTGTGTAGTGTATAGTAGTGTATAGTGTATATATAGTAGTGTATAGTAGTAGTATATAGTAGTGTATAGTAGTGTATAGTAGTNTGTAGTGTATAGTGTAGTGTATAGTAGTGTATAGTGTATAGTGTATAGTGTAGTGTATAGTAGTGTATANTGNANTATATAGNAGTCTATAGTGAGTGAGTGTAGTGTAGTGTGTAGGTATAAGTGTAGTGTAGTAGTGTATAGTTTATGTAGTGTATAGTGTAGTGTATANTGTAATGTATAAGTGTATATGNAGTGTATAGTGTAGTGTATAATGTAGTGTATAGTGTAGTGTATAGTGTATAGGGTAGTGTAAAGGGTAGTTTAAAGCGTTAAGCGACAAGTCTTTATCGGGCTGGTCGTTAATACGGGTTCCACCGTGCACACACACACACACGTGTACGCACACATACGTATGCACACATGCGTGTGTGTGTACGTGTGCGCGTCTCATCACCGTTTGAAATCGTCAGCAGACCTTCGGTCGCGAAATGCAACCTCGGCGAAAGATTGCGTAGCGGAATTAAGGACGAGAGGACACGCGTGTGTGGAGCGAGCGAGCGAGCGAGTGTGCGTGCGTGCGAGTGTGCGTGCGTGTCCATGAGGTTTGCAGTCTCGATTGAAATCAAATACTCGATACGCAATCCCATCAGATGGGCTCCTCCGGCGGGCAGAGGGAGGGGTTAGAGGCCACGTCAGCCACCGGCATGCCCGGACACCGAAAAGTCTAGCCACACCACATGGCCAGCCACCGAAAGTCAGGCGAAACCACATGCCCGGCCACCGAAAGTTAGGCCACACCACATGCCCGGCCACCGAAAGTTAGGCCAAATCACATGCCCAGCCACTGAAAGTCAGGCCACACCAGATGCCCAGCCACTGAAAGGTCTAGCCAAACCACATGCCCAGCCACCGAAAGTCAGACCCCACCACATGCCCAGCCACCGAAATACAGGCCACACCACATGCCCAGCCACCGAAAGACAGGCCACACCACATGCCCAGCCACCGAAAGACAGGCCAAACCACATGCCCAGCCACCGAAAGTCAGGCCCACCACATGCCCGGCCACCGCATGCTCAAGCGGTTTCTGTTCGGCCGCATAGAGGGTGGGTGGAGGTGCTAAACGGGCACGACATGGGCTAGAGAAGAGATGGCGTGATGTGGTACAGGAGGACGTGGAGCTGAGTGACTGCGATGACCCATATTCTTAGGTTTTTTCGGTAAAGTCACGTAGGTAAAAATTTAATTAATAAAGTAAAATAAAATGAAATAAAATCACGACGTTTCGGAGGCACACAAGCTTCCGTTTCAGGTGGAACCGTCACAGCACAATAGCTGTATCAATGAGAGAAATTCCAAGAACACAATTTTATATACNGGTGAGGGTANCCAATAGGCCCTAATATTATTTTTGAGGTTCGGTGGGGCTGAAGACCTGTTAGGAATGGCCTTTGTTGTGTAAACTAGGCGCGGATGATTGCCGATGACCGACCAGCGTGTCAAGGTCGGCCTCGTAGAGGAGGCTCAGGATGCCGCCACTGGGCAGCTAGGCAGCGCCTCCAGCACAACAACGGTACAGAGGAGCGACGCTCACAACAACGAGCAGAGCGTCGGGGCGGTTAAAACGAGCGAGTTGGCGCAGGAGGGACACAGGTATCCCACTCCGGTCAGGACCCATGTGCTGGGTCTGCGTGACTTCCTTGCTCCAGCGAGCTCGGAAATTCCAGTGGACTCAAAGCGCACCTAGCCTGGCACAAGCTCAGTGGTGTCAATGTCTCCGTTGGGGAGCGGTGGTGCAACGGATCACGCTGCACTACGAACCCGGCCACCTGGGTTCGATTCCCGCCACGGCCACCAACAGTGATTACTGAACCGGTCCTGGGCCTCCCCTAGGTCGACTCAGTTTCAAATGAGTACCTGGTGCGGTGTGTAATCGTTAGAACTAGGAGACAAAGGCGGCCGGGCGTGGTGCTGGCCACCCACCCCTCGTGTGCCGTGACGGCCTTCATAGGTGCTCGCTCACAGCACTTGCCCCTACAGTCTGTGAAGGCTATACGGGGTGGGGAATATTTGCCTTTATCAGTGTGTCGTTTAGCCGCGGTTAGCGCACTGCACCAATAACCCGCCACTCTGAGATCGATTCCCTTATTTAGATTTAAAGCTTTCGTGACCGCAGGTATTCATCTTCTTGGTTCTTTCGGTAAAGTCACGTCTACTTGACGGACCTGTTCTCCACCTGAGGACGGCTGCTTGCGTTGTGGCCGAAACGTCGTGAGAATTATTTTATTATGTTTTATTTTTATTATTTTATTACTTCCCTTCTACGTGACTTTACCGAAAGAACCAAGAATATGATTCCCTTATTCTTAGGTTTTTTCGGTAAAGTCACAATAATATCCAGGGCCTACCTTGGCTCCTTTCACCCTCAACCAGTATATATACAAGGACTGTTTTCTTGGAATTTCTCTCACTTGATACAGCTATCGTGCTGTGACGGTTCCACCTGAAGACAGAAGCTTGTGTTGCCTCCGAAACGTCGTGATTTTTATTTTATTTTTATTTTACTTGCATTAATTTGTTTTACCTACGTGACTTTACCAAAAAAAACCTACGAATATGAATCCTTGCAGTCACGAAATCTTCAAATCTAGAATCGATTCCCTTCCCATGCCCTGTGCCCCACCTTCAACATCGATGGAACTATTAACTTTGTTATTTATTAAATCCTTTATATTAAGTCCACTTGCTTGCTTGCGTGCTTGCTTGCTTGCTTAGGACCGTGCAAATCTTTCGGTCGTTTTTAACCCACTTCCCGTGATCCAATCGAGCTGACATTTTGCACACAGACTCGTTGTGCGAGACAATTAATGTTCGTGAAATAAAATTTCCAAAATTTTACACTGTTTAGGGAAAACAAATTAAATATTTAATTAGCAATTGTTTAATACTGGCAGACAATCATCTGACCCATAGGTGGCAGCCATCTCAAGCCAGAGGACGAGAGGACTCTAGCCGCCACGCATATAAAGGATTTATAGTGAAAAACTTTGTTTTACGGGTTATAATTATTATTCAACCAGGAAAGTGCCCATCGAGCTAAATGGCTCTGGTCTAGAAGCGAAGTAGCTATCACGAACGTTCGCTCGACGATTCAGCTTATCGGGTGAACATTTGCAGCGGCTAAATATATCTGAACGCGTGGCGACGTTGATTCTAAATGTGGAGAGCAAAAAACCAGGAGGAACCAGGAGAAAAATCCACGCGACCACGGTGAGAGAGAGAGAGACACACACAAACTCAAATATACAGCAGCAGGGTCAGGGTCAGGATGGAACCCGCGGCCTCCTGTAGACCAGGCGAGGTAGTTAACATCTCACCACCATGATGATGATGAGAGAGAGACACGCAAACTTCAAATATACAGCAGGCGTTAGGGTTCAGGATCGAACCCACGACCTCCTGTATACCAGGCGAGGTAGTTAACATCTAGCACCGTGATGATGATAAGAGAGACACACAAACTCCAAATATACAGCAACAGGCGTCAGGGTTGGGATCGAACCCACGACCTCCTGTACACCAGGCGAGGGAGATAACATCTCACCACCGTGATGATGATGATGAAGACACGCAAACTCAAATATACAGCAGCAGGCGTCAGGGTTGGTGATCGAACACGACCCCTGCACGCAGAGTTTAACATCTCCAGCCACCGTGATGATGATGATGATGAGAGAGAGACACCAAACTCAAATATATAGCAGCAGGCGTCAGGGTCGGGATGAAAACGACCTCCTACANGCAAGGGAGATAACATCTCCTAGCCACCGATATAGAGTAGGAAGACGGGAGGGAATGGATGATAAATGTGGAGTCTTAACGAAATATATTATTTGATATAACCTGCACGCACTTTGACGTACGTCCATCCATCCCTCCACCCCCCAAACACACACAGACAAATATCCCCATATAGCCTTAGCAGACTGTTGGGGCAAGTGCTGTTAGCGAGCACCTACACAAATGAAAAAATACAAAGATCCCCCATATAGGCTTAGCAGACTGTTGGGGCAAGTGCTGTTAGCGAACAGCACCTATGAACACACACAGACAAAGAGCCCCCATATAGCCTTAACAGACTGTTGGGGCAAGTGCTGTTAGCGAGCACATATGAACACGTNAAAAAACAAAGATCCCCTTATAACCTTAACAGACTGTTGGGCAAGTGCTGTTAGCGAGCAACACACATGGACAAAAAAATACAAAGATCCCCATATAGCCTTAGCAGACTGTTGGGCAAGTGCTGTTAGCGAGCACCTATGAACACACACAGACAAAGAGCCCCCATATAGCCTTAACAGACTGTTGGGGCAAGTGCTGTTAGCGAGCACATATGAACACGTAAAAAACAAAGATCCCCTTATAGCCTTAGCAGACTGTTGGGCAAGTGCTGTTAGCGAACAACACCTAGGGACACACACAGACAAAGATTCCCCGCGTAGCCTTAGCAGACTGCCGGGGCAAGTGATGTTAGCGAGCACCTATACACACGTAAAAAAGATAAAGATCCCCCGTATAACCTTAACAGACTGTCGGGGCAAGTGCTGTTAGCGAGCACCTATACACACGCGTAAAAACACACACAAATATACCCCGTATAGCCTTATCAGACTGTTGGGGCAAGTGCTGTTAGCGAGCACATATGAACACGTAAAACACACACAAAGATCCCCGTGTAGCCTTAACAGACTGTTGGGGCAAGTGCTGTTAGCGAGCACATACACCCACACACACACCCTACACCCCCCCCACCGACACACACAGGCGTACCCGCGAGCGACAATGGATCCCTGCGACAAGACGAAAGGCGAAGCAAGGGCCACTTTGCAGGCGGAGATCGAAATGCGCGGACGGAGATATGGTGGCTGATCGTTGGAGTTTTTGTTTTTATAACAAAAAAAATTTAACAGGTGACATGCAGGAAACCCTGCAGTGTTAAACGAGCGGTGCTTCTTTATTTTTGTAAAAACATATATATTATAAGTAAATAAGTGGGGTGATATTCTTAGGTTTTTCGGTAAAGTCACGTAGGTAAAAAATTAAAATAAAATGAAATAAAATCACGACGTTTCGGAGGCAAACAANCGTCCGTCTTAGGACGTCACAGCCACGACGCAAAGGTGAAGACGGAAGCTTGTGTTGCCTCCGAAACGTCGTGATTTTTATTATATTTTTTACTTACACGTGACTTTACCGAAAAACCAAGAAGAATTGTGGTAGTTTTACGTTTTCATACGGCATATCTCTGCCGCCAGCGTCCAATTTCGCATTGGAATCTCTGTCGAAATCAAATACCGAGTATCAAAACAAACAAAAAACCCCGTCTCTGTCTCTCCATCATCTCTAGAGAGGGGAGGGTGGGGAGGGGCTGGGTNGGGAGGGTGGGGTGGGGAGGGCTGGGTTGGGAGGGTGGAGCTGGGTNGGGGGTAGGAGTGGGGCTGGGTGGGGAGGGCTGCGGGTGGGAGGGTGGGGTGGGGAGGGGGTGGGTTGGGAGGGTGGAGCTGGGTGGGGGTGGGAGGAGTGGGGCTGGGTGGGGAGGGGCTGGGTGAGGAGGGGAGGGTGGGGAGGGGCTGGGTGGGGGGAGGGTGGGGTNGGTGGGAGGGGTGGGGCTGGGTGGGAGGGGCTGGTCACCCGTGGTGCCCTTATAAAACTCAACGTTTAACCTACTCACGCCGGCTTGTGCCCGCCCTCGCAGTCGGGCATATTTGCGGAATACACCACGCCGCCGTTGACCCTGCAGCCCATTGACCGAGCAACCCAACGTTCCTACCAGCTTCCTCCGCAGGAATGTGTTTATTCTCACTCTGTTTCTTCGCCTCAGCGGGTGTGGGGTGGTTGGGTTTGGTGGGGGGGGCGGGCGCTATGTGGGGCATAGGGATCGCATCTGTAATGGAATTGCATTTTTTATATTTTTTTTTCTCGTTATACCGGGCCGTGGGAAATCAATTTCTCAACCTGGAGCCGGTCCCCGCTGCATTCACGCTCTGATGCGGTTCGTTTATAACCACGGCGGCGTGTGAGATGTTAACATACCTCGCCTGGTGTGCAGGAGGTCGTGGGTTTGATCCCGACCCTGACGATGCCTGCTGCTGCTGTATATTTGTAGTTTGCGTGTGTCTTCACGGTGGCTAGGAGATGTTAACTACCTCGCCTGGTGTGCAGGAGGTCGTGGGTTTGATCCCGACCCTGACGATGCCTGCTGCTGTATATTTGTAGTTTGCGTGTGTCTCTCTCTCATCATCACGGTGGCTAGGATATGTTAACTACTTCGCCTGGTGTACAGGAGGTCGTGGGTTCAATCCCGACCCTGACAATGCCTGCTGCTGTATATTTGGAATTTGCGTGTCTATCTCTCTCATCATGGTGGCTTGGAGATGTTAACTACCTCGCCTGGTGTACAGGAGGTCGTGGGTTCAATCCCGACCCTGACAATGCCTGCTGCTGTATATTTGGAATTTGCGTGTCTATCTCTCTCATCATGGTGGCTAGGAGATGTTAACTACCTCGCCTGGTGTACAGGAGGTCGTGGGTTCGAGCCCGACCCTGACGCCTGCTGCTGTATATTTGTAGTTTGTGTGTCTCTCTCTCATCATCATCACGGTGGCTAGGAAATGTTAACTACCTCGCCTGGTGTACAGGAGGTCGTGGGCTCTCTCTCTCTCTTTCTATCTCATGTTTGTTTGTTGTAGTACGGAGTTAGAATGATGGCCTTAATCTAAGTTGTCTTGTGGTTGTTGTTGTTGTTGTTTGACTTGCATCCCACTGGGATTTTTGCACACAGCGTTGGTGTACGGTGATTTATCTGCAATATTTTTCCGTCTTTTCTTGGATTTTCTGGTCGCACTTAGTCACATAGTCACGTTAAGATGTTTTTTTGTTCATGTTTTTTTTGTTTATTGCGGTTGCACCCGATTCAAGAGCCGAATGGCTCACAGGGCCATCTCCATATATATAACAGGAAAATGTGTGATTATGTTTGTCTGTTCAAAATGTTTAGCGTACTTCCCGACATGCAACAAAAGAACAACTCTGTCTCGGGTGTGGACCAATCAACTTCAAGGACAGTGCATATCATTATCAGAGTTGTGTCTTTTTGTTTGCATTTTCACTGCTCGCGTTGTGGTTATTGCAAACATGATGCCTTGTATAAGGTGTCAGTTTTTGTACCAGATGAAAGGGTAAAAACCTATTATATATTTCGCCACTGGTAAAGGAGGTCTCATCGTGTAAGATGGATTCTGGCTCAGCAATCATTGGAAGGATTTGATCAACCATTTCGGCTCTTAATTGATTGTGTTCACGCTGACGGTGACTTTCAGACCGCTTTCCATTCTCTTCCTCTCCCCCCTCCTCTTTCCCGAATATAGATGGACTCTTCCATCTGACCAACTGCCAAATCGCTGTCCGTGGTGCTGACGATAAGAAAAAATTAACCCGTAAAAACAAAGTTTTTCACTATAAATCCTTTATATGCGTGGCATCGGGGCGGCTGGAGTCCTCTCGTACTCTGGCTTGAGACGGCTGCCACCTATGGGTCAGATGATTGTCTGGCAGCATTAAACAATTGGTAATTAAATATTTGAAAAAATTTCCCTAAACAGTGTAAAATTTTGGAAAAAAAATTTCCACGAAAATGCATTGTCACGCACAACGAGTCTGTGTGCAAAATGTCAGCTCGATTGGATCACGGGAAGTGGGTTAAAAACGACCGAAAGATTTGCACGGTCCGAGGCAAGCAAGTGAACTTAATATAAAGGATTTAAAAAAACGCCACTTTTTCAAATTTTCTTGCTGTGGTTTTCACACATGATGATGATTGCTTGTGTTGCAGTCGAAACGTCGTGAACATTTTATTGTTTTATAATTTTATAATTGTATTATTTCCCTTCTACGTGACTTTACCGACAGAACCAAGAATATGAAGGCAATAGCGTCGGCTGCGGACGAAAACTCTCTCACTCATTCACTTGCCGCGTCATTAATTCATTCGCTCGCCCACTCGTTCGTTTGTACACTCGCTCGCTCGTCCATGTTTTCGTTCACTCGCTCACCTAGTCATTCGCTTGCTTGCTCACTCACTCATGTGTGCACTTGCTGGCTGGCTCATGTATCCGTTCACTCATTCTCTCACTTAGTCGTTCACTCGGTCGCTCACTCGTTCGGTGAAATATTTGCTCACTCATTATCTCAGTCATTCACTCGTTGACTCACTCATCGCTAATTTGCGTTGCATGCTCACTCATTCTCACACTTGCTCACTAACTCGTTCACTCACTGATCTATGCACAGTGTTGAGTCTATGGGGCAGTGTTGAGTCTATGGTGCAGTGTTGAGTCCATGGTGGAGTGTTGAGTCTGTGGTGCAGTGTTGAGTTTATGGTGCAGTGCTGAGTCTGTGGTGCAGTGTGAGTCTATGGTGCAGTGTTGAGTCTATGGTGCAGTGTTGAGTTTATGGTGCAGTGCTGAGTCTAAGGTGCAGTGTTGGGTCTGTGGTGCAGTGCTGAGTATATGGGCAGTGCTGAGTCTATGGGCAGTGTTGAGGCTATGGGCAGTGCTGAGTCTATGGTGCAGTGTTGAGTCTATGGGCAGTGTTGAGTCTATGGTGCAGTGTTGAGTCTATGGTGCAGTGTTGAGTCTATGGGCAGTGTTGAGTCTGTGGTGCAGTGTTGGGTCTGTGGTGCAGTGCTGAGTCTATGGTGCAGTGTTGAGTCTATGGTGCAGTGTTGAGTCTATGGGCAGTGCTGAGTCTATGGTGCAGTGTTGAGTCTATGGTGCAGTGTTGAGCCTATGGGCAGTGCTGAGTCTATGGTGCAGTGTTGAGTCTATGGGCAGTGTTGAGTCTATGGGCAGTGCTGAGTCTATGGGCAGTGTTGAGTCTATGGTGCAGTGTTGAGTCTATGGCAGTGCTGAGTCTATGGTGCAGTGTTGAGTCTATGGCAGTGTTGAGTCTATGGGCAGTGCTGAGTCTATGGTGCAGTGCTGAGTCTATGGGCAGTGTTGAGTCTATGGTGCAGTGTTGAGTCTATGGTAGTGTTGAGTCTATGGGCAGTGCTGAGTCTATGGTGCAGTGTTGAGTCTATGGTGCAGTGTTGAGTCTATGGGCAGTGTTGAGTCTATGGGCAGTGCTGAGTCTATGGGCAGTGTTGAGTCTATGGGCAGTGCTGAGTCTATGGTGCAGTGTTGAGTCTATGGGTGCAGTGTTGAGTCTATGGCAGTGCTGAGTTTATGGGCAATGTTGAGTCTATGGGCAGTGTTGAGTCTATGGGCAGTGTTGAGTCTATGGTGCAGTGTTGAGTCTATGGGCAGTGCTGAGTCTATGGTGCAGTGTTGAGTTTATGGTGCAGTGTTGAGTCTATGGTGCAGTGTTGAGTCTATGGGCAGTGTTGAGTCTATGATGCAGTGTTGAGTCTATGGGCAGTGCTGAGTCTATGGTGCAGTGTTGAGTCTATGGGCAGTGTTGAGTCTATGGGCAGTGCTGAGTCTATGGGCAGTGTTGAGTCTATGGTGCAGTGTTGAGTCTATGGGCAGTGCTGAGTCTATGGTGCAGTGTTGAGTCTATGGTGCAGTGTTGAGTCTATGTGCAGTGTTGAGTCTGGTGCAGTGTTGAGTCTATGTGCAGTGTTGAGTCTATGTGCAGTGTTGAGTCTATGGGTGCAGTGCTGAGTCTATGGTGCAGTGTTGAGTCTATGGTGCAGTGTTGAGTCTATGGTGCAGTGTTGAGTCTATGGTGCAGTGCTGAGTCTATGGTGCAGTGTTGAGTCTATGGTGCAGTGTTGAGTCTATGGTGCAGTGTGAGTCTATGGGTAGTGTGAGTCTATGGTGCAGTGCTGAGTCTATGGGCAGTGTTGAGTCTATGGTGCAGTGTTGAGTCTATGGTAGTGTTGAGTCTATGGGCAGTGCTGAGTCTATGGTGCAGTGTTGAGTCTATGGTGCAGTGTTGAGTCTATGGGCAGTGTTGAGTCTATGGGCAGTGCTGAGTCTATGGGCAGTGTTGAGTCTATGGGCAGTGCTGAGTCTATGGTGCAGTGTTGAGTCTATGTGCAGTGTTGAGTCTATGGGCAGTGCTGGAGTGGTTATGGGCAGTGTTGAGTCTATGGGCAGTGTTGAGTCTATGGTGCAGTGTTGAGTCTATGGGCAGTGCTGAGTCTATGGTGCAGTGTTGAGTTTATGGTGCAGTGTTGAGTCTATGGTGCAGTGTTGAGTCTAGTTGAGTCTATGGTGCAGTGTTGAGTCTATGGGCAGTGCTGAGTCTATGGTGCAGTGTTGAGTCTATGGGCAGTGTTGAGTCTATGGTGCAGTGCTGAGTCTATGGGCAGTGTTGAGTCTATGGTGCAGTGTTGAGTCTATGGGGCAGTGCTGAGTCTATGGTGCAGTGTTGAGTCTATGGTGCAGTGTTGAGTCTAGTGGGTTGAGTCTATGTGCAGTGTTGAGTCTATGTGCAGTGTTGAGTCTTGTAGTGTTGATCTATGGTGCAGTGCTGAGTCTATGGTGCAGTGTTGAGTCTATGGTGCAGTGTTGAGTCTATGGTGCAGTGTTGAGTCTATGGTGCGTGCTGAGTCTATGGTGCAGTGTTGAGTCTATGGGCAGTGTTGAGTCTATGGTGCAGTGTTGAGTCTATGGTGTAGTGTTGAGTCTATGGTGCAGTGCTGAGTCTATGGGCAGTGTTGAGTCTATGGTGTAGTGTTGAGTCTATGGTGCAGTGCTGAGTCTATGGGCAGTGTTGAGTCTATGGTGCAGTGTTGAGTCTATGGTGCAGTGCTGAGTCTATGGGAAGTTGATTGCAGTGGAGGGAGGGGAGGGACGGGAATTAGTGGAGACGCGAAGGGCGAGGGAAGAACATTCTAAATGGTGTAGTCTTTTCATTTTTTTGTTTCACATAATTGGCGTTGTAATTATATTTATTTATTAAATTATTATTCTTCACGCAAGACAGGCGGCCTCATTAGAGTTGACGACCGATTGAGATCTGAACGTGCGCACGTGACCAGGTGTGTCACGTGTGTGTGTCCACGTGTATGTCAGTGTGTGTGTGTCAGTGTGTGTGTGTCACGTGTGTGTGTCAGTGTGTGTGTGTCACGTGTGTGTGTCACTGTGTGTGTGTGTCAATGTGTGTCAGTGTGTGTGTGTCAGTGTGTGTGTGTGTCAGTGTGTGTGTGTCACGTGTGTGTGTCACTGTGTGTGTGTGTCAATGTGTGTCAGTGTGTGTGTGTCAGTGTGTGTGTGTCAGTGTGTGTCAGTGTGTGTGTGCCACGTGTGTCAGTGTGTGTGTGTCCACGTGTGTCTGTGTGTGTCCACGTGTGTCAGTGTGTGTGTCAGTGTGTGTGTGTGTCAGTGTGTGTGTCAGTGTGTGTGTGTCAGTGTGGTGTGTGTGTCAGTGTGTGTGTCAGTGTCAGTGTGTCTGTCAACATTTTGCCGGGGGGCGGGGGGGGGGAGAGTAACACAATCCATCATAGCTGCCACACCTGGCGAGCAGGTAAGACGTGGAGAGAGAGAGAGACACACACAGAGAGATGGAGAGAGACAGAGAGATGGAGTGAGACACAGAGGTAGAATACAGAGAGATGGAGGATAGAGAGAGATGGAGATAGGGAGAGATGGGGAGAGAGATGGGGAGAGAGATGGGGAGAGAGAGAGAGATNGGGAGATGGGGAGAGGATGGGAGAGAGAGATGGGAGAGAGAGGGGGAGAGATGGGNAGAGAGANGAGAGAGAGGGGAGAGATGGAGGAGAGGGAGANGGTGGGNGAGAGGAGANAGGGAGGAGGGAGNTGGGAGAGAGAGGGAGAATACAGAGAGATGGGAGAGAGAGGATGGGGGGAGATGGGGAGAGAGAGGGAGAGTAAACATTTTTTTTAACGGGGAGAGAGATGAGGAGAGAGGAGAGATGGNGAGAGAGAGATGATGGGGAGAGAGAGAGATGGGGGGAGATGGGGAGAGAGATGGGGAGAGAGATGGGGGAGGGAGATGGGGAGGGAGAGAGGAGAGAGAGAGCTGGAGAGAGACAGAGAGGTAGATACAGAGAGATGGGGATNGAGAGAGAGAGAGAGAGAGAGATGGGAGAGAGATGGGAGAGAGATGGGAGAGAGAGATGGGGAGAGAGANGGGGGGAGAGAGAGAGACAGAGAGATGGGGAGAGACAAAGAGGTAGAATACAGAGAGATGGAGGATAGAGAGAGAGAGAGATGGGGAGAGAGATGGGAGAGAGATGGGGAGAGAGACGCGGCGTGATGGATGACGCTTCGCTCTCCGTGACATATTTGCCTATTCAAGGGCATCGAGTCGATGGTTTTGTGGCGGCGAGGTGAANGGGGGGGGGGGGCTTGACCGGGGGGGGGGGGGGGATGGGTGGGGGGGGGTCTCAAGGTTCATCTGTAAGTGGAGAGGTAGGGGAGGGAGGTGGGGGGAAAGAGGGGAGGAGAGGGGAGTGGGGGAGGAAGTGGGTGGGACAGAGGGGAGGGGAGTGAGGGAGGGAGGTGGGGGAGGTGGGGGGGAGGGAGTGAGGGGAGGGAGGGAGGGAGGGGGAGGAGGGGTGAGGGAGTGAGGGGGAGGGAAGGAGGGAGTGAAGGGGAGGGAGGGTGTGGGGGAGGGAGTGAGGGATGTGCGAGGGAGGGAGGTGGGGGGGAGGGAGGTGGGGGGGAGGGAGTGAGGGGGAGGGAGTGAAGGGAGGGGGGAGGAGTGAGGGGGANGGGCTGAGGGGAGGGGGGGAGGGAGTGAGGGAGGGAGAGGGGAGTGAGGGAGGGGAGGGAGAGGGAGGGAGGAGGGAGGAGTGAAGGGGAGGGGGAGGGAGTGAGGGGAGTGAGGGGGAGGGGTGAGGGAGGTGGGGGGGAGGGAGGGAGTGAGGTGGGGGGGGAGGTGGGGAGAAGGGAGTGAGGGAGGGAGGTGGGGGGGGAGGGAGTGAGGGGGAGGGAGTGTGGGGGAGAGAGTGAGGGGAGGGAGAGAGTGAGGGGAGGGAGGGGGTGAGGGGGAGGGCTGAGTGGGGGCTGTGTGTGTCGATGTCTCGAGCCACGTGCCGCTGTGGGTCGAGGTGACCCGTGACGTCACCACCAACACCACGTGAGACAAAAGATAAAGGTGCCCCGTATAGCCTCAACGGAGTGTTTGGGGGGGGGGGGCAAGTGCTGTTCGCGCGCAGCACTTCTGAAGGCTGGAAGGGCATCATGCCAGGCCGCCTTTGTCTCCCCAGTGGCGATGTTACACATTGCACCAGGTGCTCATTTGAGGCCACAGCAACAACAACAGCAGCACACACACCCACACACACCCACACTCACGCACACCCACCCACACCCACCACACACCCACACACTCACACGCACACACACACCCACACACACAACCACCCACACACACCCACACACCCACACACTCACACACACCCACACACACCCACCCACACACCCACACACCACCACACACACACACAACCACCCACACACACCATCCACACCCACCACACACCACATACTCACACACACCCACTCACACAACCACCCACACACACCCATCCACACCCACCCACACACGCACACACACCCACCCACACCCACCCACACACCCACACGCACACGCACGCGCCCACTCGATCTAACTAAACAATAAACACACACACACTCACACACCCCCACACACTCTCACGCACACCCACCCACACACACACACCCACACTCACACACACTCACGCACACCCACCCACACCCACACCCACCCACACTCACACACACCCACGCGCACACACCCACACACACCACACTCACCACCCACTCTCACCCACCCACACACACCCACCCACACCACCACACACCCACACCCACCCACACACACGCACACACACACACCCACACCACCCACACACCCACACACCCACACACACGCACACACACACACCCACCCCACACACACACTCACACACCCCCACACACCCACACCACCCACACGCACCCACACACACCCACCCACACACCCACACCCACACCCACCCACACACCCACACCCACACCCACCCACACACCCACACCCACACCCACACACACCCACCACACACACCCACACACACCACCACACACCACACCCACCCACACACACACACACACACACCCACCCACACACCCACACCCACCCACACGCACTCACACACACCCACACACACCCACCCACACCCACCCACACACACCACCACACCCACACACACCCACACACCCACCCACCCACACACTCACCCACACACCCACACTCACACACGGACGCACGCGCCCACTCGATCTAAGTAAACAATAAACACACACACACTCACACACCCCACGCACACACACTCACGCACACACACACGCACGCACACCCACCCACACCCACCCACACACGCACGCACGCACGCACACCCACCACACCCACCCACACACACGCACGCGCCCACTCGCACACCACACACACACTCCCACACACCCACCCACCCACACACACCCACACACACACCACCCACACACACACCCACCCACACACCCACACTCACTCCACCCACGCACGCGTCCACTCGATCTAAGTAAACAATAAACACGGCACTAGACGGGGATTTGACAAACGAGGAGTTGTTTGTCAGAACTCACGCGGATCTGGGCGCGCATATAAATTGGCTGCTTAGCACTGGGGAAAGTTGTGGGGGCTGGGCTGCCCCCCCCAATAACCCGCCCCCCACTTCCTATGCCCCCCCGTCCTCCTTGCCGTGGCCCCACCCTCGCACCCCCATGCCCCCCCCCCACACCTCATTGAGTGAAAGGAAACATTTCGATTTAAAGCTTTCGTGACTGCAGGGATTCATCTTCTTGGTTCTATCGGTAAAGTCAAGTAGAAGGGAAATAATAAAATAATTAAAATAATTGAAATAATAATTGAAATAAATATCGATTTAAAGTTTCGTGACTGAAGGGATTCATCTTCTTGGTTCTTTCGGTAAAGTCACGTAGGGGAAATGATGAAAAATTAAAATAAGAAAAATAAATAAATACGATTTAAAGCTTTCGTGACTGCAGGGATTCATCTTCTTGGTTCTATCGGTAAAGTCACGAAAGGGAAATATAAAATGATAAAAATTAAACAAAAATAATTCTCTTGATTGTTTGACTGCGTTCACTCGTTTTCGAGCCGTAGAATAAATGATAATAATAAATAATTGAAATAAGAATAAATATCAATTTAAAGCTTTCGTGACTGCAGGGATTCATCTTCGTTCTTTCGGTAAAGTCACGTAGAATGGAATAATAAATAATACAAATAAAACATAATAAAATAATTTCGATTTCAAGCTTTCGTGACTGCAGGGATTCATCTTCTTGGTTCTTTCGGTAAAGTCACGTAGAATGGAAATGATGAAATAATTAAAATAAGAAATAAAATTATAATTTAAAGCTTTGTGACTGCTCATCTTCTTGGTTTTTCGGAAAGCACGTAGAAGGGAAATAATAAAATAATAAAATAAAACATAATAAATAATTTCGATTTAAAGCTTTCGTGACTGCAGGGATTCATCTTCTTGGTTCTTTCGGTAAAGTCACGTAGAAGGGAAATAATAAAATAATACAAATAAAACATAACAATTCTCACGACGTTTCGGCCACAACGCAAGCAGCCGTCCTCAGGTGAAGAACAGGTCTGTCGATAAGACATTCAGACGCTGTCTTATCGACAGACCTGTTCTTCACCTGAGGACGGCTGCTTGCGTTGTGGCCGAAACGTCGTGAGAATTATTTTATTATGTTTTATTTTTATTATTTTTATTATTTCCATTCTACGTGACTTTACCGAAAGAACAAAGAGGATGAAGGGAGACACTCACCCTGCCGTGGCCCCCACCCTCACACCCCCCACCCCATGCCCCCCCACCCCCGTTGCACCCCCCCACTCCGCCTTATAGATTTCCTGTAAGTCGCGACCAGGGGTCAAACACATGCGTTTGACCTGGGGTGTGGTGAGTGGGAGCGTGGGTGGGGGGCTATGAATGTTCCTGTCTGTGTGTGTGTACCTGTGTGTGTGTCTGTGTCTGTGTACATGTGTGTGTGTGTACCTGTGTGTACGTGTGTGTACCTGTGTGTGTGTACTGTGTGTGTACCTGTGTGTAGTGTACCTGTGTGTGTGTACCTGTGTGTGTGCCTGTGTGTGTGTATCTGTGTGTGTGTACCTGTGTGTGTACCTGTGTGTGTGTACCTGTGTGTGTGTACCTGTGTGTGTGTCTCCTGTGTGTGTGTACCTGTGTGTACCTGTGTGTGTAAATGTGTGTATGTACCTGTGTGTGTGTACTTGTGTGTGTACCTGTGTGTGTGTTTACATGTGTGTGTGTACCTGTGTGTGTGTACCTGTGTGTGTACCNGTGTGTGTGTACCAGTGTGTGTGTGCACCTGTGTGTGTGTACCTGTGTGTGTGTGTACCTGTGTGTGTGTTTACTTGTGTGTGTGTGTACTTGTGTGTGTGTACCTGTGTGTGCACCTGTGTGTGTGTTTACTTGTGTGTGTGTGTACCTGTGTGTGTCTACCTGTGAGTGTGCACCTGTGTGTGTGTTTACTTGTGTGTGTGTGTACCTGTGTGTGTCTACCTGTGAGTGTGTACCTGTGTGTGTACCTGTGTGTGTAACTGTGTGTGTGTGTACCTGTGTGTGTAAATGTGTGTGTGTGCCTGTGTGTGTGTTCCTGTGTGTGTACCTGTGTATGTGTTTACATGTGTGTGTGTACCTGTGTGTGTGTACCTGTGTGTGTACCTGTGTGTGTACCTGTGGGTGTGTGCCTGTGCGTGTGTACCTGTGTGTGTGTACCTGTGTGTACCTGTGTGTGTTCTGTGTGTGTGNACCTGTGTGTGTGNATGTGTGTGTGTACCTGTGTGTGTGTACCTGTGTGTGTACCTGTGTGTGTACCTGTGTGCGTGTACCTGTGTGTACCTGTGTGTGTACATGTGTGTGTGTGTACATGTGTGTGTGTGTACCTGTGTGTGTACCTGTGTGTGGGTGCCTGTGTGTGTACCTGTGTGTGTACTTGTGTGTGTGTACCTGTGTGTGTACCTGTGTGTGTGTGTGTGTGTATCCTGTGTGTGTACCTGTGTGTGTGTACCTGTGTGTACGTGTGTGTGTANCNGTGTGTGTGTGTACTGTGTGTACCTGTGTGTGTGTCTACCTGTGTGTGTACCTGTGTGTGTGTGTGTGTGTGTGTACCTGTGTGTGTGTGTGTACCTGTGTGTATGTGTACCTGTGTGTGTGTGTGTACCTGTGTGTGTTTGTGTGTACCTGTGTGTCTACCAGTGTGTGTACCTGTGTGTGTACCTGTGTGTGTCTGTGTGTGTGNCTGTGTGTGTACCTGTGTGTGTGTCTCTGTGTGTGTGTGTGTCTACCTGTGTGTGTACCTGTGTGTGTGTATGTGTGTGTGTGTATGTGTGTGTGTACCTGTGTGTGTGCGTGTGTGTGTGTACCTGTGTGTGTGTACCNGTGTGTGTGTGTACCTGTGTGTGTACCTGTGTGTGTGTGTGTACCTGTATGTGTAAATGTGTGTGTCTATTTACTTGTGTGTGTGTACCTGTGTGTGTGTCTACCTTTGTGTGTGTGTACCTGTGTGTGTAAATGTGTGTGTACCTGTGTGTGTGTACCCGTGTGTGTGTACAAGTGTGTGTGTGCCTCAAATGAGTACCCGGTGCGGTGTGTAGTAAACATCGCCACTGGGGAGACAAAGGCGGTCGGGCGTGGTGCTGGCCACCCACCCCCTCGTGTGCCGTGCCGGCCTTCATAGGTGCTCGCGAGCAGCACTTGCCCCTACAATCTGTTAAGGCTACACGGGGGATCTTTGTCTTTGTGTGTTCATAGGTGCTGTCCGCTAACAGCACTTGCCCCTACAGTTTGTTAAGGCTACACGGGGGATCTTTGTCTTTGTGTGTTCATAGGTGCTGTTCGCTAACAGCACTTGCCCCTACAGTCTGTTAAGGCTACACGGGGGATCTTTGTCTTTGTGTGTTCATAGGTGCTGTCCGCTAACAGCACTTGCCCCTACAGTCTGTTAAGGCTACACGGGGGATCTTTGTCTTTGTGTGTTCATAGGTGCTGTTCGCTAACAGCACTTGCCCCTACAGTCTGTTAAGGCTACACGGGGGATCTTTGTCTTTGTGTGTTCATAGGTGCTGTTCGCTAACAGCACTTGCCCCTACAGTCTGTTAAGGCTACACGGGGGATCTTTGTCTACGTGCGGGCACTTGGGGCCGAATATAAATTGCAATATGTGGGGTGTGGGGTGGGGGATGATATAAATAAATAAATAAACTCATCATCTCAGAATGGCTGTAAGTATCAACACCGCTACTGACAATATTGATTATCTTTCTTGGCGCGATAACTTAAAATATACAAATATCCGGCAGTAACGGCTCAGACAATCAGTCACTTGATACAGATATCATCATCAGCAGCGGCAGCAGCAGCAGCAGCAGTTTGATCATGCTTGGCACGGCTAAATCATCGCTCAAAGTATTTTANTTTCGTAAATGTATTCGAACCATGTAAGTGCCCCCGACTGATCTGCTCAACGACGTGAGAGGGCTTATCATCATCATCATCAAGTGGACACTTACGTATGGAGAGGGAGCGGGTTAAATCGGAGTAAGCAGAGAAAAAAATCCACTCGACCACGGGAAGAGAGAGAGACACGAAGACTGCAAATATACAGCAGCAGGCGTCAGGGTCGGATCGAACCCACGACCTCCTGTACACCAGGCGAGGTAGTTAACATCTCCTAGCCACCACGATGATGATGATGAGAGAAAGAGAGAGACACGCAAACTCCAAATATACAGCAGGAGGCGTTGTCAGGGTTTGGATTGAACCCACGACCTCCTGTACACCAGGCGAGGTAGTTAACATCTCCTAGCCACCGTGATGATGATGATGACAGAGACACGCAGACTCCAAATATACAGCAGCAGGCATCAGGGTCGGATCGAACCCACGACCTCCTGTAGACCAGGCGAGGTCGTTAACATCTCCTAGCTACCGTGATGATGATGAGAGAGAGAGAGACACGCAAACTCCAAAAATACAGCAGCAGGCGTCAGGGTCGGGATCGAACCCACGACCTCCTGCGCACCAGACGAGGTAGTTAACATCTCCTAGCCACCGTGATGATGATGAGAGAGAGACACGCAAACTCCAAAAATACAGCAGCAGGCGTCAGGGTCGGGATCGAATCCACGCCCTCCTGTACACCAGGCGAGGTAGTTAACATCTCCTAGCCACCGTGATGATGATGAGAGAGACACGCAGACTCCAAATATCAGCACAGGCGTCATCGGGATCGAACCCACGACCTCCTGTAAACCAGACGAGGTAGTTAAATGTCCTACCACCGTGACGATGATCAGAGAGAGAGACACGCAGACTCCAAATATACAGCAGGGCGTCGGGTCGGGATCGAACCCCGACCTCCTGTACACCAGGCGAGGTAGTTNATATCTCGAAACCAATCCACCTCCCTGGGGCGAAGGGATCTAACCCCACTTGGGACATCATCAATGTTACCATCGGCCTTTCAAACACGACTCCAGCACACCAAAGACAAAAATNCCCCGTATAGCCTTCACAGACTGTTGGGGCAAGTGCTGTTAGCGAGCACCTATGAAGGCCGAGCACAGCACACACACACACGCCCGGCCGCCTTTGNCTCCCAGAGTACACACCACAGGTTAGGGGAGGCCCAGGACCGGTTCAGATATCACTGGTGTTGTCCGTGACGGTAATCGAACTCGGGTCGCCGGTTTGTACNCAGCGCTAACCGTANACCACCACTCCCACACCACCACTACCACCACCAACAACCACCATCACACACCAACATTACCACCACCATCATCATCATCTTCTGTACCGTCACCATCAACAACATCAGCACCCGTTTGCCACTAGTTGGTGGCGACGTCACCACGACGCTTGTGCCAGGCTAGGTGCACCTTGACGACACACACCCCACCACGACAGCTCCCTACCACAACGAGACTCACATCACCCCATCACCACCACCACTTCCACAACACCACCACAACCACCCCCACACAAAACCACCACCACTCCACCACCACCACCACCATCCCCTACCCCTACCATCTACCACCACACCACCACCCCACCACACCACCANCCCCACCACACCACCACCCCCACCACACCACCACCCCACCACACCCCACCACCACACCACCACCCCCACACCCCACCACCACCACAACACCACCACAACACAACCGAAGCCCCCGAACCCCCCAGCGCGACACTTACCGGCGACCTCGAGCGAGGCGTTCCGGCTCACGGCCTCGCCCAGGTAGTTGCGCGCCACGCACGCGTACGTCCCCTCGTCCGGCCGGTTGCCCCTGCGGCCGTGCACCACGCGCAGGAAGAAGAGCGAACCGTCGGGCAACAGCATGCGGTGCGAGTGGGGGTCGTCTCGGTCCGTGTCCACCCGCTCGCCGTCCTTGTACCACTCGACGCTGGGAGGGGGTCGACCCTCCGCCTTGCAGTTCAGGGTGGCCGGCTCGCCCCGCGACACGATCAGGTCGGACGGGTGCTCGGAGATGCGGGGCGGGGAGTCCTCCTGGCGGAGACGGGAGCCTGTGGGGGTGGGGGTGGTGGGGGTGGTGGGGGTGGTGGGGGGGTGGTGGTGGGGGTGGTGGGTGGGTGGGTGGGTGGGTGGGGTGGTGGGGGTGAGAGGGGGACGGGGGTAGGAAGTACGGTTAGTGTCGTTCATTGAGTCATTCAAGAGAAGTCATCATGGTAGAAACCTAGGAGGTGGGTGGTGGTGGGTGGGGGGGTGTGGGGTTGTTGGGGGGGTGGGGTGGGTGGTGGGGGTGGGGGGTGGGGGTGTGGGGTGGGTGGGGGTGGTGGGTGGTGGGTGGGGTGGGTGGGGGGTGGGGTGGTGGGGGTGGGGGGTGGTGGGGGGGGGGGGTGGTGAGAGGGGACCGGTAGGAGGTATGTTCAGTGTCTTTCATTCAGTTTTTCAACAGAAGTCCTCATGGTAGAACCTAGTAAGAGGTGGTGGGGTGGTGGTGGGGTGGGTGGTGGTGGGGTGGTGGGGGTGTGGGGGGGGGGTGGGGGTGGGGGGGGTGGGGTGGTGGGGGTGAGAGGGGGACGAGGGGGGGAGGTAGGAAGTACGTTCATTCAGTTATTCAACAGAAGTCCTCATGGTAGAAACCTAGTAAGAGGGGGTGGTGATGGGGGGTGGGGGGGGTAGTGGGGGTTGTTGGGGGTGGTGGGGTGGTGGGAGTGGGTGGTGGGGGTGGTGGGGTGAGAGGGGGAGGGGGGTAGGGACGGTGAGTGTCGTTCATTCAGTTATTTAAAAAGTTCTCATGGTAGAAACCTAGGAGGAGGGGGTGGTGGGGGGGGGTAGTGGGGGTAAGGGGGGGTGGGGGTTGTGGGGGTGGTGTGGGATTGTGTGAGTGGGGGGTGGTGGTGGGGGGTGAGAAGGGACCGGGGGGGGAGGTATGGTCAGTGTCGTTCATTCAGTTATTCAACAGAAGTCATGATGGTAGAAACCTAGGAGGTGGGGGGGTGGGGGGTGTAGTGGGGGTGGGGAGGGTGGGGGGTGGTGGAGGGGGTGGGGGGGGGGGGGGTAGTGGGGTGGGAGGGAGGGGGGTGGTGGGGGGGTGAGAGGGGGACCGGTAGGAGGTATGTTCAGTGTCGTTCATTCAGTTATTCAACAGAAGTCCTCATGGTAGAAACCTAGGAGGAGGGGATGGGGGTGGTGGTAGGGTTGGTGGGGTGGTGGGGGAGGTGGGGAGGGTGGGGGTGGTGGGGAGTGGAGGGTGAGAGGTTGGGGGGCTGATGGTGGGGGGGGGGGGCGACCAGGGTGGGGAAGTATGGTCAGCGTCACTGCATCGTTCGTTCGTCAGATTCCTCCTTTGGCCTGGTGGGAGCCTAGTGAGTTGGCTAATGTATGGGTCATTGTGGTCAACGTGGTCCAATAATCTCTGAGTGTGAGTCCTAAGTAGCAACGCAACTCTACACTAAAGAGTTCAAATCGTATCGGATGAACTCAATATTTTTTGCTATGTATATATATATAAAATATGTTATTTTAATAATGCATGTTATTCTTTTACTAGGTAAGATCCACTTAGGATGTGTAGTACTCCACCATCACCACCAACTCCCATCACGGCATCCCGTGATGCCGTATTAAAAACTTGATGTGGAGTTTTCGTGAGTGGAGCAATCCATACTCGTTGGTTCTTCGGTAAAGTCACGTTCAAAGAAAAACGATACACTACACTACTACACTACACTATACACTACTATGCACTACACTATGCACTACACTATACACTACACTACACTACACTATACACTACACTATACACTACACCATACACTATACACACCACTATATACACTACACTATACACTACACTATACACTACACTACTATACACTACACTATGCACTACACTATACACTATACACTACACTATACACTACACTATACACTACACAAATACACTACACTATACACTACACTATGCACTACACTATACACTACACTACTATACACTATACACTACAATATACGCTACACTACTATACACTACAATATACACTACACTATGCACTACACTATACACTACTATACACTACACTATACACACCACTACTATACACTACACTATACACTACACTATACACTACACTACTATACACTACACTATACACACCACTACTATACACTACACTATACACTACACTATACACTACTATACACTACACTATACACTACACTATACACTACACTACTATACACTACACTACACACTGCACTATACACTACATTATACACTACACTATACACTACTATACACTATACTATACACGACACTATACACTACACTACACACTACACTATATACTACATCTATACATACTATACACTACACTACACACTACACTATACACTACACTATACACACTATACACTACACTACACACTACACTACACACTACACTATACACTACACTATACACTACACTATACACTACACTATACACTGCACTATACACTACAGTATACACTACACTACACATACTATACACCACTATACACTACACTATAGACTACTATACACTACTATACACTACACTATACACTACACTATACACTATACACTACACTATACACTACACTATACACTACACTATACACTACAACTGTGGTTCGTAAGTGCGTGCGTTCGTAAGTCGAGTGTCAGCAAGTCGATGACTGACCGTGCATACACACGCACGTCATCGAAACCTTGAGAGAGGCAGGCAACCAAACTAACCCTGCTGAGCCTCTGTGATGTGGCGAGGCGGGGAAGAGGAGAGTGGGGTGTGGTGGTGGGGTGGTGGTGGGGAGGGTGGGGAGGGTGGGGTGGTGGGTGGGGGGGTGTGAGGGAGCGGTGGTGCAGTGGTTAGCGCTACGCTGGCTACGAACCCAGCGACACGGTTCGATTCCCGCTCACGGCCAACACCCAGCGACGATTATCTGAACCGATCTTGGGCCTCCCCTAGGTTGACTCAGCCTCAAATGAGTACCTGGGGGGAGACAAAGGCGGTCGGGCGTGGTGCTGGCCACCCACCCCTCGTGTGCCGTTCCGGCCTTCATAGCTGCTGCTACTCGCTAGCAGCACTTGCCCCTACAGTCTGTGAAGGCTATACGGGGATCTTTGTCTTTGTGCTTTGTGGGGGGAGGGGGGTGTATAGGTGACCCCTGCCAAGGGCCGGCTGCCTGCCGAGCCCGTGGAAATCATGGACCCACGCACCCGAGACCACTCATCCACACCGTAGGGGAACGATGGCACAGACACGAAGCCCCCCTCGTTCCCCCCTCCCTCGTTACCCCCCCACCCACCCCTTCACCCTCCCCCTCCCCTCGTTACCCTCCCCCCCACCCTACCCTTCACCCTCGTACCCCCACCCCGCCCCTTGCCCCGCCCCCCCCCCCCCACTGCCACTTGGACCCTTAACAAGCCGTGGTGTTAATGAGTAGCTGCGGCATGCAGCTCTGGAGATGTTAACTAACTCGCCTGGTTACAGGAGGTCGTGGGTTTGATCCCGACCCTGACGCCTTTTGCTGTATATTTGGACTTTGCATCTCTCTCTCATCACCATCATCACCACAGTGGCTAGGAGATGTTAACTACCTCGCCTGGTGTACAGGAGATCGTGGGTTCGATTCCGATAAAGATGCCGGATGCTGTTTATTTGGAGTCTGCGTGTCTCTCTCATCACCACCACCATCATCACCACAGTGGGGAGATGTTAACTACCTCGCCGGTATACAGGAGGCGTGGGTTCGATCCCGATGAAACGCCTGCTGCTGTCATTTGGAGTTTGCGTGTCTCTCTCTCATCATCATCACGGTGCTAGGAGATTTACACCTCGCCGGTATACAGGAGGTCGTGGGTTCGATCCCACCCTAGCCTGCTGTGTCGATTTGGAGTCTGCGTGTCTCTCTCATCACCACATCACCACAGTGGCTAGAGATGTTAACTACCTCGCCCGGTGTCAGGAGGTCGTGGGTTCGATACCGACCCGACGACGCCTGCTGCTGTATATTTGGAGTCTGCGTGTCTCTCTCTCCCATCATCACCACAGTGGCTAGGAGATGTTAACTACCTCGCCTGGTGTCAGGAGTCGTGGGTTCGATCACCGACGACGCCTGCTGCTGTATATTTGGAGTCTGCGTGTCTCTCTCCACATCATAGCCACGTTGGTGAGATGTTAACTACCTCGCCGGTCACAGGAGTCGTGGCCCGTCCGACCCTGACGATGCCTGCNTGTGCTNGTATATTGGAGTCTGCGTGTCGACTTCCACGTCGTTGCGTGGAATTTTCTTTATCCTCCNGCACGCATTATAAGGNAAACTTGTTTCCNTTCACCCCTTNCACCCTCCCCACTTCCATCCACATTTCAAATCGAGTCGCCCGTTTCAGAGTTAATTGGCTGCTGCTGCTGTGTTACATTTCTACTTGAGGACGTTCGGCAAGGACCAGCTCGGTTTGAGTGTCGTTTATCGAAGCCATCAATGCCGGCAGCCTTTGGGACCGTCCATAAATGACGTCANCGATTTGGACGATTTTTGACACCCCCCCCCACTCTCACACGGCGTCACAAAAGTCAGAACCCCCCCCCCCACTCAAATATGACGTCACCAAAACCATATTTATATATGACGTCACCGAACATATATGACGTCACCAAAACCATATTCCATTTGAAAATAAAACGCGCTTCAAATCGCTTTAAACTGTCGTCATGTAGTGCGTATCTAATGTGGCGCTGCACTCTGATGTTGTAGGAGAAAACATTTATCGAAAAGTCTATTTGATTAAGCAAAACGTGTTGTCTATAATTTACTTATTAAAGTTGCACATTTTGACGTGACGTCACATTTCAAAACCCCACCCCCCGCCCCCCCCCCTCGTCACACATCGTCACAAATGTCTGACCCCCCCCCACTCTCCCCACCTAGGTGCGTGACGTCATTTATGGGCGGCCCACCTTGTGCCTTACCCGCAGAGGTCGCAAACGGGTTTTGATTCCTTACCCGTACCCGGCCGCACCAGGGTCGCAAATGGGTACCCGTACCCTACCCGTACCCTACCCGAAATGAGTGACAACGGTGACTCACCAGTGACTCACGGCCTACCCGCAGCCGTACCCGGCTGAACCAGGGTCGCAAATGGGTACCCGTACCGTACCCTACCCGAAATGAGTGACAAACGGTGACTCACCAGTGACTCACGGCCTACCCGCAGCCGTACCCGGCTGAACCAGGGTCGCAATGGGTACCCGTACCCGTACCCGGCCGGGTATGGGTACCGTACCCGTTCCCTACCCGTACCCTACCCGAGATGAGTGACAAACGGTGACTCACCAGTGACTCACGGCCTACCCGTACCCGTACCCGGCCGCACCAGGGTCGCAATCGGCTACCCGTACCCGTACCCGGCCGGGTACGGGTACGGGTAGCCGGGTATTGGGTAGGGGTACGGGTATCGGGTACCCGGTTGCGACCTCTGCTTACCCGGCGAGTGAGAAGCACCACGTGACTGCACGGCCATCGGAACACGTGGTACTGGGTGGATGGCCATCACCACTTACTCGTGCGCGCATGTGTTTTGGGTTTGTTTGTTTGTTTGACGACGCGACACGTGAAGTGATCATTAAAAAAACAATGCATTTGAGGCTGAGTCGACCTAGGGGAGGTGGCCCCGGACCGGTGTCAGATATAATCGTACTACACACACACAGACATGTTGATGTACAACACAGACACACACACGTTGATGTACAACATAGACACACACACACGTTGATGCACAACACAGACACACACACACGTTGATGCACAACACAGACACACACACACGTTGATGCACAACATAGNCACACACACACGTTGTGCACAACACACACACACGTTGATGCACAACACAGACACACACACACGTTGATGTACAACACAGACACACACAGACACGTTGATGTACAACACAGACACACACAGACACTTGATGTACAACACAGACACACACACACGTTCATGCACAACACAGACACACACACGTTGATGCACAACACAGACACACACACACACGTTGATACACAACACAGACACACACACACGTTGATGTCAACACAGACACACACACACTGATCACAACACAGACACACACACACGTTGATGCACAACACACACACACGTTGATGCACAACACAGACACATACACACGTTGATGTACAACACAGACACACACACGTTGATGTACTACACACACACGTTGATGCACAACACAGACAACACACACGTTGATGTACAACACACACACACACGTTGATGTACAGCACAGACACACACACACGTTGATGCACAACACAGACACACACACACACACGTTGATGTACAACACACACACACGTGGATGTACAACACAGACACACACGCACGTTGATGTACAACACAGACACACACACACACGTTGATGTACAGCACAGACACACACACACGTTGATGCACAACACAGACACACACACACGTTGATGTACAACACACACACTCACGTTGATGTACAACACAGACACACACACACGTTGATGTACAACACAGACACACACGTTGATGCACAACACAGACACACACACACGTTGATGTACAGCACAGACACACACACACGTTGATGCACAACAGAGACACACACACACACGTTGATGTACAACACACACACACGTTGATGTACAACACAGACACACACACGTTGATGTACANCACAGACACACACACACGTTGATGCACAACACAGACACACACACACGTTGATGTACAACACAGACACACACGTTGATGCATAACACAGACACACACACACGTTGATGTAAAACACAGACACACACACACGTTGATGCACAACACAGACACACACACACACCTTGATGTACAACACAGATACACACACACGTTGATGTACAACACAGACACACACACACGTTGATGCACAACAGAGACACACACACGTTGATGCACAACACACACACACACGATGATGTACAACACACACACACACACACGTTGATGTACAACACAGACACACACACGTTGATGCACAACACAGACACACACACACGTTGATGTACAACACAGACACACACACACGTTGATGCACAACACACACACACGTTGATGCACAAAACAGACACACACACGTTGATGCACAACACAGACACACACACACGTTGATGTACAACACACACACGTTGATGCACAACACAGACACACACACACGTTGATGCACAACAGACACACACACGTTGATGCACAACACAGACACACACACACACGATGATGCACAACACACACACACACACACGTTGATGTACAACACACACACGTTGATGCACAACACAGACACACACACACGTTGATGTACAACACAGACACACACGTTGATGCACAACACAGACACACACACGTTGATGCACAACACAGACGCACACACACGTTGATGCACAACACAGACACACATACACACGTTTATGTACAACACAGACACACACACGTTGATGCACAACACAGACACACACACACGTTGATGTACAACAACACACACACACGTTGATCTACAACATACACACACACACGTTGATATACAACACAGACACACACACACCACAGACACATACACACACACGTTGATATACAACACAGACACACACACACACACGTTGATGCACAACACAGACACACACACACGTTGATGTACAACACAGACACACACACATTGATGTACAACACAGACACACACATATGTTGATGTACAACACAGACACACACACGTTGATATACAACACAGACACACACACACACCACAGACACACACACACACGTTGATGTATACAGACACACACACACGTTGATGTACAACAGACACACACACACATTGATGTACAACACAGACACACACACATATGATGTACACACACAAACACACGTTGATATACAACACAGACACACACACACCACAGACACACNCACACACACACGTTGATGTATAACACACACACGTTGATGTATAACACACACACACGTTGATGCACAACACAGATACACACACACACGTTGATGCACAACACAGACACACACATTGATGTACAACACAGACACACACACACGTTGATGTACAGCACAGATACACACACACGTTGATGCACACCACAGACACACACACACGCACCACAGACACACACACACACAGACACACACACACACACGCAGAGACACACAGACACACACACACAGACACACACACCACAGACACACACACACACACCACAGACACACACACACGTTGATGTACAACACAACACCACACACACCACAGACACACACACACCACAGACACACACACACACCACAGNCACACACACACCACAGACACACACAAACACGCTTATGCACACCACAGACACACACACACACACACATTGATGCACACCACCGACACACAAACCACAGACACACACACACATTGATGCACAACACAGACACACACACCCCACAGACGCACACACGTTGATGCACACCACAGACACACACGTTGATGCACACCACAGACACACACCACAGACACACACACACACACGTTGATGTACACCACAGACACACACACGTTGATGTACAACACAGACACACACACAGACGTTGATGCACAATACAGACACACACACGTTGATGCACACCACAGACACACGCATACGTTGTTGCACAACACAGACACACACATACGTTGATGCACAACACAGACACACACACACACGCACACGTTGATGTACACCACAGNCACACACACGTTGATGTACAACACACACACATACACACGTTGATGTACACCACAGACACACACACGTTGATGTACAACACAGACACACACACAGACGTTGATGCACAACACAGACACACACACACGTTGATGCACACCACAGACACACGCACACGTTGTTGCACAACACAGACACACACATACGTTGATGCACAACACAGACACACACACGTACACGTTGATGCACACCACAGACACACACACACGTTGATGTACAACACACACACATACACACGTTGATGTACAACACAAACACACACACACCATACATACACACACCACAGACACACACACACCCAGACACACACACACACCACCGACACACACACCACAGACACACACACACACCACAGACACACACACACGTACCTTCCAGCGAGCAGGCGACTGCGATGAGAAGGAACCATGTCCCACAACCATCACTGACGACCTCCAGCCAGGAGGTTTGCAGACTGCCTCAACATCCACCAACTACCCACCACCCCCACTATCAAGTCATGCAGCCGTCAGTCCAGTCAGTCTAGGCAGTAATTATCTCAGCTACTCACACACACAGAGACTGACTTATCTCCTGGCTCGCTAGGCATGCGGTCAGTCTAGGCAGTAAGTATCTCAGCTACTCACACAGAGACTTGTGTGTGTCCCCGTTATCAAATCACGCAGCGGTCAGTCTAGGCAGTAAGTGGATCAGCTACACACACACACAGCCACTGACTATCTCCTGGCTCGCTAGGCATGCAGTCAATCTAGGCAGTAAGTAGATCAGCTACACACACACACTGCCACTGACTATCTACTGGCTCGCTAGGCATGCAGTCAGTCTAGGCAGTAAGTAGATCAGCTACTCACACACACAGCCACTGACTATCTCCTGGCTCGCTAGGCATGCAGTCAGTCTAGGCAGTAAGTAGATCAGCTACTCACACACACAGAGACTGACTATCTACTGGCTAGCTAGGCATGCAGTCAGTCTAGGCAGTAAGTATCAGCTACACACACACACACAGACTGACTATCTACTGTCTCGCTAGGCATGCAGTCAGTCTAGGCAGTAAGTAGATCAGCTACTCACACACACAGCGACTGACTATCTACTGGCTAGCTAGGCATGCAGTCAGTCTAGGCAGTAAGTAGATCAGCTACTCACACACACAGCCACTGACTATCTACTGGCTCGCTAGGCATGCAGTCAGTCTAGGCAGTAAGTAGATCAGCTACTCACACAGCGACTGACTATCTACTGGCTCGCTAGGCATGCGGTCAATCTAGGCAGTAAGTAGATCAGCTACTCACACACACAGAGACTGACTATCTTCTGGCTAGCTAGGCATGCCGTCAGTCTAGGCAGTAAGTAGATCAGCTACACACACACACAGCCACTGACTATCTCCTGGCTAACTAGGCATGCAGTCAGTCTAGGCAGTAAGTGTCTCAGCTACACACACACAGTGACTGACTATCTCCTGGCTCGCTAGGCATGCAGTCAGTCTAGGCAGTAACTAGATCAGCTACACACACACACAGCCACTGACTATCTCCTGGCTAGCTCGGCATGCAGTCAGTCTAGGCAGTAAGTAGATCAGCTACTCACACAGCCACTGACTATCTCCTGGCTAGCTAGGCATGCAGTCAGTCTAGGCAGTAAGTAGATCAGCTACTCACACACAGCGATTGACTATCTACTGGCTAGCTAGGCATGCAGTCAGTCTAGGCAGTAAGTAGATCAGCTACTCACACACACAGCCACTGACTATCTACTGGCTCGCTAGGCATGCAGTCAGTCTAGGCAGTAAGTAGATCAGCTACTCACACAGCGACTGATAATCCATGTGTCAGCCATGCGCTCATTCAATCAGACAAGGCAGTAAGCAGTTCAGCTACAAACACACCGACTGCCTAGCCCCCCCCAATACCAGCTCGTCATTCAGTCAGCCAAGTCAACAGTCGAGTCAGCGACGCACCCAGTGCCTAGTCTGATCGTCAGCCAGGGAAGTAGTCATGCATCCACCTAACCCAATAGCCAACTCGCCCACCAGCCGGTCAGTCAGCCAGTATGCTGTCTCGCCTGCGAGACATCCAGCTCAGAGATGTGTACATCCACTGCCTGCTAGACTCACGCAGACGTTCTGTAGGCTAGAGTCCCTGCACTTTCATCATTTGCTCAGCGTTCTGCTCGCTGTTCTAGTATCCTCTAGGCAGTCAGACAGTCAGTAAAGCCAGTAGCCCAGGGAGGGTATTGCTACATCCACCGGCAAGTCTGCTAGCCAGTGAGGCAGTCACCGGCCAGGCAGTCAGTAAAGTCAGTAGCCCGGGCAGTATATCCGTACGTTCACTGCCTCGCCTGCAAGCCAGTGAGGCAGTCACCAGCCAGCAGTCAGTAAAGGCAGTAGCCCAGGCAGTATGTCCGTACGTTCACTGCCTCGTCTGCAAGCCAGTCCAGGCAGTCACCAGCCAGGCAGTCAGTAAAGGCAGTAGCCCAGGCAGTATGTCCGTACGTTCACTGCCTCGTCTGCAAGCCAGTCCAGGCAGTCACCAGCCAGGCAGTCAGTAAAGGCAGTAGCCCAGGCAGTATGTCCGTACGTTCACTGCCTCGTCTGCAAGCCAGTCCAGGCAGTCACCGCCAGGCAGTCAGTAAAGGCAGTAGCCCAGGCAGTATGTCCGTACGTTCACTGCCTCGCCTGCTAGCCAGTCAGGCAGTCACCGGCCAGACAGTCAGTAAAGTCAGTAGCCCGGGCAGTATGTCCGTACGTCCACTGCCTCGCCTGCTAGCCAGTCCCAGGCAGTCACCAGCCAGACAGTCACCAGCCAGATAGTCAGTAAAGCAGTAGCCCAGGGAAGGGTATTGCTACATCCACCGGCTCATCCGTGAGTCACCGCAGCCACGAGCCACGCAGTGCGAGCGGTCTGTGTGCAGGATGAGCGGGGGAGGTGGGGGGGGAGGTGGGGGAGGTGGGGGGAGGTGGGGGGAGGGGGAGGGAGAGGTGGAGGTGGGGGAGGTGGGGGAGGGGGGGAGCGGTGGTGCAGCGGTCAGCGAGCCGCGCTCCGAAACCGGCGATCCGGAGTTCTATTCCCGCTCAAGATCAAGTGGCGATCATCTGACACCGCTCGTGGGCACCCCTAGGTCGACTCGGCCTCAAACGAGTAGCCTGTGTGTAGTAGACATCGCCACCGTGGGGGAGACAAAGGCGGCCGGGCGTGGTGCTGGCCACCCACCCCCTCGTGTGCCGTTCGTGCTCGCTAACAGCACTTGCCCTCCCCCTCTACAGTCTGTCGAAGGCTATACGGGGGATCTTTGTCTTTGTGTAGGGGCGGGGGGTTGAGGGGGGGGGGGCTCACAGGGGACTGGCGCGTAGAGAGGGGGGCCGTGTGATTAACAAGCTGACAACGAGACAAAGGCAAAGGTCCCCACACCCCCGGCGTAGCCTCGACAGACTGGTGGGCAAGTGCTGTTTGCCCTACACAGATAAAGCTCCCATGTAGCCTCAACAGACTGTGGGGCAAGTGCTGTTTGCCCCTACACAGATAAAGCTCCCATGTAGCATCAACAGACTGTTGGGCAAGTGCTGTTAGCGAACCTACACAGATAAAGATCCTCAGGTAACCTCAACAGACTGTTGGGGCAAGTGCTGTTAGCCCCTACACAGATAAAGCTCCCCGTGTAGCCTCTACAGACTGTTGGGGCAAGTGCTGTTAGCCCTACACAGATAAAGCTCCCCATGTAGCCTCAACAGACTGTGGGGGCAAGTGCTGTTAGCGAGCACCTACAGCCCGTGANCCCTACAGACTGTGGGGGCAATGTGTTAGCCCCTACACAAAGATAAAGCTCCCCCGTGTAGCCTCAACGACTGTGGGGCAAGTGCGCGGCACCTACACAGAAAAGATGGCCCCATGTAGCCTCAACAGACNGGTGGGGCAAGTGCTGTTAGCGAGCACCTACACAGATAAAGATCCCCATGTGTCGACAGACTGGTGGGGGAAGTGCTGTTAGAGAACATCTACACAGATAAAGCTCCCCGTGTAGCCTCTACAACTGTGGGGGAAGTGCTGAGCCCCTAAAACACAGATAAGCTCCCCATGTAGGAGACTGGTCGGCAAGGCTGTTAGGTGCCCCTACACAGAGATCCCAGTAGTCGACAGATGGGGCAAGTGCTGTTAGAGCATCTACACGCTCCCTATGTAGCCTCTACAGACTGTGGGGCAAGTGCTGTTTGCCCTACACAGATAAAGATCGCCATGTAGCCTCGACTGGTTNGAGCAAGTGCTGTTAGCGAGCCCCTTACACAGATAAAGTCCCCCGTGTAGCCTCAACATACTGTTGGGGCATCTGTTAGCCAGCTCCTACACAGATAAAGATCCCATGGCACCTGTTGGGGCAAGTGCTGTTAGCGAGCACCTACACNGATAGNTCCCCTGGCAAAGTANCGGGGCACTGGTGGTGCATCTACCGGTCATCTCAGTCAGTCAACCCATGGCACCTGCAGGGTCTGNCCCGCGACCTCCTGCACCTAGCCTGGCACAGTGGGGAGCACAGGTGGTGCATCGCCAGTCATCTCAGTCAGTCAACCCATGGCACCTGCAGGGTCTGCCCCGCGACCTCCTGCACCTAGCCTGGCACAGTGGGGAGCACAGGTGGTGCATCTGCCAGTCATCTCAGTCAGTCAACCCATGGCACCTGCCGGGTCTGGCACGTGACCTCCTGCACCTAGCCTGGCACAGTAGTAGACACAGATGGTGCATCTGCCAGTCATCTCAGTCAGTCAACCCATGGCACCTGCCGGATCTGCCCGTGACCTCCTGCACCTAGCCTGGCACAGTAGGAGACACAGATGGTGCATCTGCCAGTCATCTCAGTCAGTCAACTCATGGCACCTGCCGGATCTGCCCCGTGACCTCCTGCACCTAGCCTGGCACAGGCGCCGTGGTGACGGCACCGTGACCTCGTGGCGAATGACCGGTGTTCGTTCTTGGTAGTAGCGGCAGCAGCGATAGTGGGGAGCGGTGGTGCAGCGGTTAGCGCCACGCTGCGCTGCGAACCTGGCGAAACCCGGGTTCGATTCCCGCTCACGGCCAGTGACGATTATCTGAACCGGTCCTGGGCCTCCGCTAGGTCGACTCAGCATCAAATGTGCAGTAAGCATCGCCACTTGGGGGGGTAGTCGTTATTGGCGTGGTGGGGAGCGGTGGCGCAGCGATTAGCGAGAAAGTGCCGCGACTCCTGAGACGATGGTTCGACTCCCGCTCCCTGCGCGATGCTGCTTTGCTCGACCCGAGCCTCCGATTGACACCGTTTGGCTATGCGCGGCGCGAAAGAGGTTCAACATGCGGTCAGCGCGCACCTGATGTCCACACCAATACCCCTCGTGCATCGAATCCGCAATCGCTTACGTGCTCGGCGCAAACGCCACTGCCCCAAGAGACTCACGAAGGCTACGCGGGGATCTTGTCGTTTGTGTCTCTCGCTTGAGCAGATGCACACCAGAGACGTGCGTGGAGGTCACACTCTCACCCCCCCCCCCTCTCTCTCTCTCTCCTCCTCATCTGTCTCTGTCACCAAGGGTCTCAATGGGATTGTAAATTGTCTCGCTGATTCAGATGCCCTCCAGAAATCCCTCCGTCCAAATGACTCCAGAAATCCCTCTGTCCAGATCCCTCCAGAAATCCTCTGTCCAGATCCCTCCAGAAATCCTCTGTCCAGATCCCTCCAGAAATCCCTCTGTCCAGATCCCCTCCAGAAATCTCTCCGTCCAGATCCCTCCAGAAATCCCCTGTCCAGATCCCTCCAGAAATCCCTCTGTCCAGATGCCTCCAGAAATCCTCTGTCCAGATGCCCTCCAGAAATCCCTCTGTCCAGATCCCCTCCAGAAATCCTCTGTCCAGATCCCTCCAGAAATCCCTCCGTCCAGATCCTCCAGAAATCCCTCCGTCCAGATGCCCTCCAGAAATCCTCCGTCCAGATCCCTCCAGAAATCCTCTGTCCAGATCCCCTCCAGAAATCCCTCCGTCCAGATCCCCTCCAGAAATCCCTCCGTCCAGATCCCTCCAGAATCCTCGGTCCAGATCCCCTCCAGAAATCCCTCTGTCCAGATCCCCCCAGAAATCCCTCTGTCCAGATCCCCTCCAGAAATCCTCTGTCCAGATCCCTCCAGAAATCCTCTGTCCAGATCCCTCCAGAAATCCCTCTGTCCAGATCCCTCCAGAAATCCCTCCGTCCAGATCCCTCCAGAAATCCTCCATCCAGATCCCCTCCAGAATTCCCTCCGTCCAGATCCCCTCCAGAATTCCTCCGTCCAGATGCCCTCCAGAAATCCCTCCGTCCAGATCCCCTCCAGAAAATCCCTCTGTCCAGATCCCCTCCAGAATCCCTCTGTCCAGATCCCCTCCAGAATTCCCTCCGTCCAGATCCCCTCCAGAATTCCCTCCGTCCAGATGCCCTCCAGAAATCCCTCCGTCCAGATCCCCTCCAGAATTCCCTCTGTCCAGATCCCCTCCAGAAATCCCTCTGTCCAGATCCCTCCAGAATCCCTCCATCCAGATCCCCTCCAGAAATCCCTCTGTCCAGATCCCTCCAGAATTCCTCTGTCCAGATCCCCTCCAGAAATCCCTCCGTCCAGATCCCTCCAGAAATCCCTCCGTCCAGATCCCTCCAGAAATCCCTCTGTCCAGATCCCCTCCAGAAATCCTCCGTCCAGATCCCTCCAGAAATCCCTCTGTCCAGATCCCCTCCATAAATCCCTCTGTCCAGATCCCTCCAGAATCCCTCCATCCAGATCCCCTCCAGAAATCCCTCCGTCCAGATCCCCTCCAGAAATCCCTCTGTCCAGATGCCCTCCAGAATTCCCTCTGTCCAGATCCCTCCAGAATTTCCTCTGTCCAGATCCCTCCAGAAATCCCTCTGTCCAGATCCCTCCAGAAATCCCTCCGTCCAGATCCCCTCCAGAAATCCCTCTGTCCAGATGCCCTCCAGAATTCCCTCTGTCCAGATCCCCTCCAGAATCCCTCTGTCCAGATCCCCTCCAGAATCCCTCTGTCCAGATCCCCTCCAGAATCCCTCCGTCCAGATCCCTCCAGAAATCCCTCCGTCCAGATCCCCTCCAGAAATCCCTCGTCCAGATCCCCTCCAGAAATCCCTCCGTCCAGATGCCCTCCAGAAATCCCTCTGTCCAGATCCCCTCCAGAAATCTCTCTGTCCAGATCCCCTCCAGAAATCCCTCTGTCCAGATCCCCTCCAGAAATCCCTCTGTCCAGATTCCCTCCAGAATTCCCTCTGTCCAGATTCCTCCAGAAATCCTCTGTCCAGATCCCCTCCAGAAATCCTCTGTCCAGATCCCTCCAGAAATCCCTCTGTCCAGATCCCCTCCAGAATCCCTCTGTCCAGATCCCCTCCAGAATCCCTCTGTCCAGATCCCCTCCAGAAATCCCTCTGTCCAGATTCCCTCCAGAATTCCCTCTGTCCAGATCCCTCCAGAAATCCCTCTGTCCAGATCCCCTCCAGAAATCCCTCTGTCCAGATCCCTCCAGAATCCCTCCATCCAGATCCCTCCAGAAATCCCTCCGTCCAGATCCCTCCAGAAATCCTCTGTCCAGATCCACTCCAGAAATCCTCCGTCCAGATCCCCTCCAGAAATCCTCCGTCCAGATCCCCTCCAGAAATCCTCTGTCCAGATCCCCCAGAAATCCCTCTGTCCAGATCCCTCCAGAAATCCCTCCGTCCAGATCCCCTCCAGAAATCCCTCCGTCCAGATCCCCCCAGAAATCCCTCCGTCCAGATCCCCTCCAGAAATCCCTCCGTCCAGATCCCTCCAGAAATCCCTCGTCCAGATCCCCTCCAGAATCCCTCTGTCCAGATCCCTCCAGAAATCCCTCGTCCAGATCCCCTCCAGAAATCCCTCCGTCCAGATCCCTCCAGAAATCCTCCGTCCAGATCCCTCCAGAATTCCCTCTGTCCAGATCCCCTCCAGAATCCCTCCGTCCAGATCCCTCCAGAATCCCTCTGTCCAGATCCCTACAGAAATCCCTCTGTCCAGATCCCTCCAGAAATCCCTCCGTCCAGATCCCTCCAGAAATCCCTCTGTCGAGATCCCTCCAGAAATCCCTCAGTCCAGATCCCCTCCAGAATCCCTCTGTCCAGATCCCTCCAGAAATCCCTCCGTCGAGATCCCTCCAGAAATCCCTCTGTCCAGATCCCCTCCAGAAATCCTCCGTCCAGATCCCTCCAGAAATCCCTCCGTCCAGATCCCCTCCAGAAATCCTCCGTCCAGATCCCTCCAGAAATCCCTCCGTCCAGATCCCCTCCAGAAATCCTCCGTCCAGATCCCTCCAGAAATCCCTCTGTCCAGATCCTCCAGAATCCCTCTGTCCAGATCCCTCCAGAAATCCCTCTGTCCAGATCCCCTCCAGAAATCCTCTGTCCAGATCCCCTCCAGAAATCCCTCTGTCAGATCCCTCCAGAAATCCTCCGTCCAGATCCCCCAGAAATCCCTCTGTCCAGATNCCCTCCAGAAATCCCTCCGTCCAGATCCCTCCAGAAATCCCTCTGTCCAGATCCCTCCAGAAATCCCTCTGTCCAGATCCCTCCAGAAATCCTCTGTCCAGATCCCCCCAGAAATCCCTCTGTCCA
>WFAB01002149.1:0-55721 GCA_018977245.1 Lethenteron camtschaticum
GTATAGTGTAGTGTAGTGATAGTGTAGTGTATAGTGTAGTGTATAGTGTAGTGTGTGTAGTGTATAGTAGTGTAGTGTATAGTAGTGTAGTATATAGTAGTAGTAGTGTAGTAGTGTAGTGTAGTANATAGTGTAGTGTATAGTGTAGTGTATAGTAGTGTATATAGTGTAGTTTAGTGTATGTATGTGTAGTGTATAGTGTAGTGTATAGTNTAGTGTATAGTGTAGTGTATAGTGTAGTGTATATAGTGTAGTGTATAGTGTAGTGTATAGTGTAGTGTATAGTAGTGTAGTGTATAGTGTAGTGTATAGTGTAGTGTATAGTGTAGTGTATAGTGTAGTGTATAGTGTAGTGTATAGTGTAGTGTATAGTGTAGTGTATAGTGTGTAGTGTATAGTGTAGTGTATAGTGTAGTGTATAGTGTAGTGTATAGTGTAGTGTATAGGTAGTGTATAGTGTAGTATAGTGTAGTGTATAGTGTAGTTTACTGTGTAGTGTAGTGTAGTGTATAGTGTAGTCTACTAGTACAGCACTAACCGGTTGTGTGTTGGAGAGTTAATCCATTGCAACATTGACAATTATATTCCTGGAATGGTCACCATTCCTTACCAACCAAATTGACGGCAACAGATTCTTACTCACACAATCTACCCCCCTCTCCCCCAACACACACATACAACATCGCTACGACATGCTTACGACATGCTTACGACATGCGTGCGACATGCGTGCGTACGGGGTAGGCAAATGCGAAGACTCTTATGGAATATCACCCTGAAACAATATTTTACGTATTGCAATAATAACCACCCCCCCCCCACCTCCCCCCTCCATTCCCAACTAAATAAATACATCGCATCGGCGAAACTTCAAACGTAGCGGCACAGACTTGAAGGCCGAGACGTTTTGTGGGCACGATGAGACGCGGCGGGGGTGGTGGTGGTGGTGGGGGTTTGTGTGTCGGTGTTATTTCTCCAAACAAGACGTCCGCTCGCTGTCTCACTCGCTCGCTGGTCCACTCGTCCGTTCGCTCGCTCGCTGACTCGCTCTCTCGCTCGCTCTCTCGCTGACTCGCTCGCTCTCTCGCTCGCTCTCTGCTCGCTCATCCGCTCGTTTGCTATCTCGGTCGCTCGCTGGCTCGCTCCTCCGCTTGCTCACTCATCCGATCGCTCGCTCATCCACTCCTCCACTCGTCCTCTCGTCCACTCTCTTGCTCGTCCGCTCACTCGCTCACTCGCTCGTCCGTTCTCTCACTCGCTCGCCCGCCCGATCGCTCGTCCACTCGCCCGCTCGCTCGCTCTCTCACTCGCTCGCTGGTCCACTCGTCCGTTCTCTCGCTCGCTGACTCGCTCTCTCGCTCGCTCTCTTGCTCGCCCATCCGATCTCTTGCTCGCTCGCTCTCTCGCTCGCTCTCTCGCTCGCTCATCCGCTCGTTTGCTATCTTGGTCGTGCGCTGGCTCGCTCCTCCGCTCGCTCGCTCATCCGCTCCTCCGCTCGTCCACTCGCCCGCTCGCTCACTCGCTCGCTCCTTCGCTCGCTCACTCGCTCACCCGCCCGCCGCCCGCTCGCTCGTCCGCTCGTAATGTGTCAGCACACTGGGCTAGTGGTTCACTCACATGGGGTGGCTACTTTCTCAATCCTTTGAGGCTCCACAATCATCACACAACAACCGCCATTCGCCACTAAGTGGCGGTGACGTCACCACGACGCTTGTGCCAGGCCAAGTGCACCTTGAGGCTACCACGTGAAGTGTCGAACGCCCGCTGGCAGGAGGTCACGGGGCAGACCCAGCAGGTGCCACGGGTCGACTGACTGAGATGACCGAGATGACTGGCTGATGCACCACCTGTGCCCCCTATTGTACCAAAAATGATCACACGTACACGTACGCACACACAGACACACACGTGCAACAAAGATCCGCCGTGTAGCCTGTAACAGACTGTAGGGACAAGTGCTGTTAGCGAGCGCCTTTAAAGGCCTGCACGGCACACGAGGGGGTGGGTGGCCAGCACCACGCCCGGCCGCCTTTGTCTCCCCAGTGGCGATGTTTACACACCGCACCAGGTACTCATTTGAGGCTGAGTCGACCTAGGGGAGGCCCAGGAACGGTTCAGATAATCGTCACTGGTGTTGGCCGAACCCGGGTCGTTGGGTTCATAGCGCAGCGTGCTAACCGCTGCACCACCGCTCCCCGCAGACACACACACAGACACACACACAGACACACACACGGACACACATACACACACACATAGACACACACAGATAGACACACACAAACACACACACATAGACACACACAAAACACACACACAGACACACACACTCACAGATACACTACACTATACATTACACTAGACACTTTACACTACACTATACACTACACTATACACTACACTATACACTACACACTACTATACACTACACTATACACTACACTATACACTACACTTTACACTGCACTATACACTACACTTTACACTACACTATACACTACACTTTACACTACACTATACACTACGCTATACACTACACTTTACACTACGCTATACACTACACTATACACTACGCTATACACTACACTATACACTAAACACTACACACTACACTATACACTGCTAAACACTACACTTTACACTACACTATACACTACTATACACTACACTATACACTACACTATGCACTACACTATACACTGCTAAACACTACACTTTACACTACACTATACACTACACTATACACTACACTATAGATTACACTACACACTGCTTTACACTACACTATACACTACACTATACACTGCTGAACACTACACTTTACACTACACTATACACTACTATACACTACTATACACTACACTATACACTACACTATACACTACTATACACTACTATACACTACACTATACACTACACTATTACACTATACACTACACAACAACTACACACTACACTATACACTACACTATACACTACACTATACACTACACTATATACTACACTATACACTACACACTACACACTATACACTACACTATACACTACACCACTGGTTATTAACCAAAGTAGTTGTTGCACTCTCCGTGCCTGTTGAAGGTCACCCCCAGTTTTTGAAGAAACCGCCGATTCCAGACGGCTTCTTTTTAAATCCTTTATATTAAGTTCACTTGCTTGCTTGCGCGCTTACGACCGTGCAAATCTTTCAGTCGTTTTTTAACCACTTCCCGTGATCCAATCGAGCTGACATTTTGCACACAGACTCGTTGTGCGTGACAATTTATTTTCGTGAAAAAATTTCCTAAATTGTCCACCTTTTAGAATTTTTTTTAAATATTTAATTACCAATTGCTTAATGGTGGCAGACAATCATCTGACCCATAGGTGGCAGCCATCTCAAGCCAGAGGACGAGAGGACTCTAGCCGCCACGCATATACAGGATTTATAGTGAAAAACTTTGTTTTTACGGGTTAATTTTTTTTTAAAGGTGCACCTCTGCTCCCAGGGGTGTCCGAACACCGCAAGGCTGGAACGTTCCAGACGGTACTGCTAAGAGTCNGGGGGGGGGGGCGGTTGTTGTTGTCCCGCGGCTTCCGCAGATTTCTTTGGGCCATGTTCATGCCCGCCGGTTGCACTGCCGCAGCTGTGACCTCCACAACACCAACACCACCCCCCCCTCTCAACACCACCACCTCACCACCACCACCACCACCCTCACCACCACCACCACCCCCTCAACACCACCACCCTCACCACCACCACCCTCACCACCACCACCCCTCACCAACACCACCATCACCACCCCCTCAACACCCCCCCTCACCACCACCACCCTCACCACCACCACCACCCCCCCCTCAACACCACCANCCCCACCTCAACACCACCACCACCACCCTCACCACCACCACCACCCTCACCACCACCACCACCCCCCTCAACACCACCACCCCCACCTCAACACCACCACCACCACCTCACCACCACCACCACCTCAACACCACCACCTCTCAGCACCACCANCCCCCCCCCTCAACACCACCCACCACCCCCCCCGTGTCTCTCCTTTTATGGCTGCCGCCTCTAATCCCATCGCTTCCTGCCAATTCCCTTGCTGGGACACGGCGGGCCAAGATCTAACCACCACCACCACCCCCATTATTCCCCCCCCCCCACACACACACATCCCTCCCTTCCTCTCTCACCTCACCCTCCCCCCCTCATCGCCTCCATCCTCATCCTTCACCCCCTCCCCCATCACCGCCTAGGAGATGTTGACTACCTCGCCTGGTGCACAGGAGGTCGTGGGTTCCAACCCTGACTCTGACACTGCCTGGTGTGTATTTGGAGTTTGCGTGTCTCTCTCATCATCATCACGGTGGCTAGGAGATGTTGACTACCTCGCCTGGTGTACAGAGGTCGTGGGTTCGATCATCCGACCCTGACGACGCCTGCTGCGTCTCTCTCTCTCATCATCATCATCATCACTGTGGCTAGATGTTGACTACCTCGCCTGGTGTACAGGAGGTCGTGGGTTCGATCCGACCCTGACGACGCCTGCTGCTGTATATTTGGAGTTTGTGTCTCTCTCTTTCATCATCATCACGGTGGCTAGGAGATGTTGACTACCTCGCCTGGTGTACAGGAGGTCGTGGGTTCGATCTCGACCCTGACGACGCCTGCTGCTGCTGCTGTATAAAAGCGTGTAAAAAACAAGAGCTTTCATAGCTCATCGGATTAACTCCAGCGGTCTGAAGAAACATTTCTGATCAAGCTACGTAGCTCAGAGGGCCTCACTTGCCAACATAAAACAAATAGTTTCGTTGAAATCTACGCCACCACCAACATCACCATCACTTCAGCCATTCATTACCTCTGCCGCAGCCAATTACGTTGCATCGTTTTCAAAAGAAACCAAATCCGAGTGGGTGGATGTACGAGTGAGTGGGTGATACTGGTAGCAACCTCCTGGTTACACCAGCCCACAGGGGATTATTGTGTCCGTCCGTCCGTCCGTCGTGCAGGGAGGGGCTGGGTGGGGAGGGTGGGGCTGGGTGGGGAGGGGCTGGGTGGAGAGGGTGGGGCTGGGTGGGGAGGGGCTGGGTGGAGAGGGTGGGGCTGGGTGGGGTGGAGGGGGCTGGGTGGGGAGGGTTGGGAGGGGCTGAATGGAGAGGGGAGGGTGGGGAGGGAAGGGCTGGGTGGGGAGGGTGGGGAGGGGAGGGAGGGGCTGGGTGGGGAGGGAGGGCTGGGTGGGTGGGAAGGGGCTGGGTGGGAGGGTGGGGAGGGGTTGGGTTGGGGGTGGGAGGGGTGGGGCTGGGTGGGGAGGGGCTGGTCACCCCGTGGTGCCCTTATAAAACTCAACGTTTAACCCACTCACGCCGGCTTGTGCCCGCCCTCACAGTCGGCCATATTTGCGGAATACACCACGCCGCCGTTGACCCTGCAGGCCATTGACCGAGCAACCCGACGTTCCTACCAGCTCCCTCCGCAGGAATGTGTTTTAGTTTAATATACGCCACCACCACCACCACTTCAGCCCTTCCTTACATCTGCCCGAGCCAATTACGTTGCATCGTTTTCAAAAGAAACCAAACCCGAGTGGGTGGATGTATGAGTGAGTGGGTAATTGAGTGGTAGGGTCTCACCTCATTGTCCACAGTCTGTTGGTCTCTGTGTGAGTCGATGGGTGTCTGTGTGAGTTTGTGGTCTCTTTGTGAGTTTATGGGTGTCTATGTGAGTCTATGGGTCTCTGTGCGAGTCTATGGGTCTCTGTGTGAGTCTATTGGTCTCTGTGTGAGTCTATGGGTGTCTATGTGAGTCTATGGGTCTCTGTGTGAGTCTATGGGTCTCTGTGCGAGTTTATGAGTCTCTGTGTGAGTCTATGGGTCTCTGTGTGAGTCTATGGGTCTCTGTGTGAGTCTATGGTTCTCTGTGTGAGTCTATGGGTCTCTGTGTGAGTTTATGAGTCTCTGTGTGAGTCTATGGGTCTCTGTGTGAGTTTATGAGTCTCTGCGTGACTCTATGGTTCTCTGTGTGAGTCTATGGGTCTCTGTGTGAGTCTACGGTCTCTGTGTGAGTCTATGGGTCTCTGTGTGAGTCTATGGATCTCTGCGTGAGTCTATTGGTATCTGTGTGAGTCTATGGGTGTCTGTGTGAGTCTATGGGTCTCTGTGTGAGTCTTCGGGTGTCTGTGTGAGTGAGTCTCTGTGTGAGTCTATGGGTTTCTGTGTGAGTCTATGGGTCTCTGTGTGAGTCTGTGAGTCTCTGTGTGAGTCTATGGGTCTCTGTGTGAGTCTATGGTTCTCTGTGTGAATCTATGGGTGTCTGCGTGAGTCTATGGGTCTCTGTGCGAGTCTATGGGTCTCTGTGTGAGTCTGTGAGTCTCTGTGTGAGTCTTCGGGTCTCTGTGTGAGTCTATGGGTCTCTCTGTGAGTCTCTGTGTGAGTCTATGGGTCTCTGTGTGAGTCTATGGGTCTCTGTTTGACTCTATGGGTCTCTGCGTGAGTCTGTGAGTCTCTGTGTTAGCTACTGACTACTAAAACCCCGGTTGCAATCTCTGTTCCTGTGAGGCTGGAAACCACGGAACGGATCCCAGATTCTCAGCGGTTCCGGCTCCGCGTTTTGTCACTCCGAGACACCGGGGGGGGGCTGGAGTGGGGGGGGGCACCCATGGGGGGAGGGGGCGGGGTAGGAGGCGGGGGGGCTTCGGCCCTTCCACGCTTCTTCCCCGTTGATGTCCCGTTTGAAAGCGATGTTCGCCAAATAGAATGACGTTGAAAATAAAAAATTCTAGACACAGCAAACTAGAAAGGATTCGCGAAAGCAGCAGTGAGGGGTGGGGGGGGGAAGGTGTGGGGAGGGGTGGGTGGGGTGGGGGTGGTGGGGAGGGTGGGTGGTGGGGTGGGTGGTGGGGGTGTGGTGGGGAGGGAGGGTGGGTGGGGTGGGTGGTGGGGTGGGTGGGGAGGGGTGGAGGCCCTCGGTGTGAACGTTTTGTCGACGCTTTTGTCGCGCCCCAGGATGGCGCTCCACGGACGCTGCGTGGCGCTAACAATCACTTTGATCCTCCCCCCACAACCCCCACACACCACACACACCACCCACACACACCCACACACACACCCACACACCACACACACACCACACACCCACACANCACACACCCACACACACACCCACACACCACACACCACCACCACACCCACACACCACCCACACACACCCCACACACACCCACACACACCACACACCAACCACCACACCACACACCCCACACCACACCACCCACACCACACACCACCCACACCACACCACCCACACACCACACACACCACACACACACACCACACACCACACACCACCACCACACCACACACCACCACACACACCCCACACACCCACACACACAACACACACCACACCACCACACACACACACCCACACACCACACACACACCACACACACACACCACCACACACACCACACACACACCCACACACACACACCCCCACACACCCACACACACCACCACACACCACCACACACCACACACCACCCACACACACACCACCACACACCACACACACACCACACACACACACCCACACANCACACACACACCACCACACCCACACACCACCCACACACACCCCACACACACCCACACACACAACACACACCACACACACCACACACACACCCACACACCACACACACACCACACACACACACCACCCACACACACCACACACACACCCACACACACACACCCCCACACACCCACACACACTCCACACACACACCACCACACACACACACACACCACACACACACACCCACACACCACACACCACACACACACACACCACACACACCACACACACCACCCACACACACCACCACACCCACCACCCACACCAGCCACACACACACACACCCCACACACACCACACACACACCACTCACACCCACACACCACCACACACACCACACACACACACATACACCACACACACACCACACANCACTCATACACCACACACACCACCCCACACACCACCCACACACACCACACACACACACATACACCACACACACCACACACCACCACACCACCACACATACACCACACACACACACACACACCACCCACCCTACCCATACACCACCCCACCCACCCCCCACACCACANCCACCCACACACCACCCACACACCACCCACACATCAACCCACACACCACTCACACCACCCAGACACACCCCACACACCACCCACACCATCCACACCCCACCCACACCCCCCCATACACCACACACACACCACACACACCACCCACACACCAGCCACACACACCCCAACACCACCCATACACCACCACACACCACCCCTCACACACTCTACACAACCCACACACCCCACACACACCACACACACCACCCACACACCACACACACACCACCCACACACCACTCACACACCCACACACACTCCACACACCCACCCACACACACACACACACCACCCACACACACACACACACCACACACACCACCTACACACCCCCCACACACACCCACACCCCCCACACTATCCACACACCACTCACACCACCCACACCACCCACACACCCCACACACCCCCCACACACCACCCACATACACCCCACACCACACACACCCCACACCACACACACACCCACACACCACCCACACATGCCCCACACACCTCCCACACCACCCACACACTCCCCCCACTCCACCCACACACCACTCACACACCACCCCACACACACCCCACCCCACACACACCACCCACACTACCCACACCCCACCCCACACTACCCACACACACCCACACACACCCCACACCATCCACACACCACCCACANCCCCCCCCATACACCACCCACACACACCCCACACCACACACACCACCCACACTACCCACACACCACCCACACCATCCACACACCACCCACACCCCCCCCATACACCACCCACACACACCCCACACCACACACACCACCCACACTACCCACACACACCCCACACACACCATACACACACATACACCACACACACACACCCACACTACCCACACACCACCCCACACCTCCCACCGTCAAAACATTGATTCGCTGATTCGAACAGCGGCAGAACACGAATCGTCAAAGCAGTAGCAGCACAGCAGCGCCAGGCAGCACGCAACCACCGCTGGCAATCAAAGACAAAGATCCTCTACCCCCCCCCACTACCCCGCCACTACCCCCACTAACCACCCCCCACTACCCCCCACTAACCCCCACCACTCCTCCTCCCACCACCCCCCAAACAGATGTTTGCGCCAAGTGGCTAGGATATGTTAACCACCTACCTCGCCTGGTACGCAGAAGGTCGTGGGGTTTGATTACCGACCCTGACGACGCCTGCTGCTGGAGATTTGGAGTCTGTGNCTCTCTCTCTCTCATCATCATCACGGTGGCTAGGAGATGTTGCTCTCGCCTGGTCACAGGAGGTCGTGGGTTCGATCCCGACCCTGACGACGNTGCTGCTGTAGATTTGGAGTTTGCGTTTTTTCTCTCATCATCACGGTGGCTAGGAGATGTTGACACCTCGCCTGGTATACAGGAGGTCGTTTCGATCCCGACCCTGACGACGCGCTGCAGATTTGAGTTTTCTCTCTCTATCATGTAAATCGCGCCTTTGGTATTTGCCTGCTGACAACTTTGACAAGTGATGATGATGATGCCGACGATAAGACACTGGGTTGAGCTGTCATTTGTGATAGCCACGGTCGCTTCTGAAAGAGAGTTACACAACAGCTCATTTGAGGCTTAACTGTAAAATGTTTAAAACACATTATTCCTGCGGAGGGAGCTGGTAGGAACGTCGGGTTGCTCGGTCAATGGCCTGCAGGGTCAACGGCGGCGTGGTGTATTCCACAAATATGGCCGACTGTGAGGGCGGGCACAAGCCGGCATGAGTAGGTGAAACGTTGAGTTTTATAAGGGCACCACGGGGTGACCAGCCCTCCCTCCCCACCCAGCCCCACCACCACCACCAACACCACCACCACCATCATCACCACCACCACCACCATTACCACCACCACCAATGCCACCACCGTCATCACCGCCACCACCAACGCCACCGCCACCACTGTCATCATCACCACCACCGCCATCACCACCACCACCATCATCACCGGCATCACCACCACCACCATCATCACCGTCACCACCACCACCGTCACCACCACCACCACCACCGTCACCACCACCATCACCATCATCACCATCACCACCACCGTTACCATCATCACTGTCACCATCACCGTCACCATCATCACCGCCACCACCACCATCACCGTCACCACCAACGTCACCATCACCGTCACCACCACCGTCACCACCACCATCATCACCGCCACACCACCATCACCATCATCACCATCACCACCACCGTTACCATCATCACTGTCACCATCACCGTCACCACCACCGTCACCATCACCGCCACCATCACCGTCACCACCACCACCACCGTCACCATCACCGCCACCACCATCATCACCGTCACCACCACCACCACCGCCACCACCATCACCACCGTCACCGCCACCACCATCATCACCATCACCGCCACCACCACCACCATCATCACCGTCACCACCATCACCACCACCACCATCACCACCATCACCGCCACCAAACCGCTCACCCACCCCACCAACTTCCTCCTCTACCGCCCTTCACCTGCCCCCACTTCCACCCACCGTACCCCCCACTACCCCCCCCCCCACTGACAAACGTTAGTGCAGGTGGGGGGGTGGTGGTGGTGTTGAGGGGGCTGTGGAAATGTCACCGGGGCAAGACGGATGAGCCCAGACAGCGAGAGGAGGGAGGGTGGCGAGGGGGGTAACCGCCACTGACGTTAATGAGATGATTTGGATGCGAGGAGGGGAGCGGAGAGTGGGGGGGGGAGTTTGGAAGCGAAGCATTGCTGGCATTTAGAGATGAGACGCCATCGCCACCATCGCCACCATCATCACCATCGCCACCATCACTACCATCATCACCATCGCCACCATCACTACCACCATCATCATCACCACCATCGCCACCATCACCACCATCGCCACCACCATTGCCACAATTACCACTGCCACCACCACCATCATAACCACTGCCACCATCACCACCATCACCACCACCATCACCACCATCACCACCATCATCACCACCATCATCGCCACCATCACCACCATCACCACCACCATCACCACCATCCCCACCATCATCACCACCACCACGATTACCACCACCAACACCACCGCCACCATCGCCACCATTACCATTACCACTGCCACCATCATCACCACCACTACCATCGCCACCACCACCATACCACTGCCACCACCACCATCATAACCACCGCCACCATTGCCACCATCTCAATTACCACTGCCACCACCACCATCATAACCACCGCCAACACATCACCACCATCGCACCACCACCATTACCACTGCCACCACCACCATCATAACCACCGCCACCATTGCCACCATCTCAATTACCACTGCCACCACCACCATCATAACCACCGCCAACATCANCACCACCACCATTACCACTGCCACCACCACCATCATAACCACCGCCACCATCATCACCACCACCATTACCACTGCCACCACCACCACATCACCACCACTACCATCGCCACCACCACCATTACTGGCACTGCCACCACCACCACATAACCACCGCCACCATCATACCACTACCACTGCCACCATCACCACCACCACCAACACCACAACCACCACCATCACCACAACCATCACCACCATCACCACCATCACCACCACCATCATAACCACTGCCACCATCATCACCATTACCACTGCCACCATCACCACCATCACCACCACCATCACCACCATCACCACCATCATCACCACCATCATCGCCACCATCACCACCATCACCACCACCATCACCACCATCCCCACCATCATCACCACCACCACGATTACCACCACCAACACCACCGCCACCATCGCCACCATTACCATTACCACTGCCACCATCATCACCACCACTACCATCGCCACCACCACCATTACCACTGCCACCACCACCATCATAACCACCGCCACCATTGCCACCATCTCAATTACCACTGCCACCACCACCATCATAACCACCGCCAACATCATCACCACCATCGCCACCACCACCATTACCACTGCCACCACCACCATCATAACCACCGCCACCATTGCCACCATCTCAATTACCACTGCCACCACCACCATCATAACCACCGCCAACATCATCACCACCACCATTACCACTGCCACCACCATCATAACCACCGCCACCATCATCACCACCACCATTACCACTGCCACCACCACCATCATCACCACCACTACCATCGCCACCACCACCATTACCACTGCCACCACCACCATCATAACCACCGCCACCATCATCACCATTACTACCACTGCCACCATCACCACCACCACCAACACCACAACCACCACCATCACCACCACCATCACCACCAGCATCACCATCACCACCACCATTACCACCATCATCACCACCATCATCACCATCACCACCACCACGTATCTACATGCGGTGTGGCGATGGTGGTGTTGGTGGTGCTGGTGTTGGTGGTGTTGGTGGTGTTGACGGTGGTGGTGGTGTTGGTGTTGGTGGTGTTGACAGTGGTGGTGGTGGTGGTGTTGGCGGTGTTGACAGTGGTGGTGGTGTTGGTGGTGATGTTGACGGTGATGTTGACGGTGGTGGTGGTGTTGACGGTGGTGGCGGTGGTGGTGGTGGTGGTGTTGACGGTGTTGACAGTGGTGGTGGTGTTGGTGGTGATGTTGACGATGATGTTGACGGTGGTGGTGGTGTTGACGGTGGTGGCGGTGGTGGTGGTGGTGGTGTTGACGGTGATGTTGACGGTGGTGGTGGTGTTGACGGTGGTGGTGGTGTTGACGGTGGTGGCGGTGGTGGTGGTGGTGTTGACGGTGGTGGTGGTGTTGGTGGTGATGTTGACGGTGATGGTGGTGGTGGTGTTGACGGTGGTGGCGGTGGTGGTGGTGGTGGTGGTGTTGACGATGGTGGTGGTGTTGATGGTGGTGGCGGTGATGGTGGTTGTGTTGGTGTTGACGGTGGTGGTGGTGCGTGTGGGTGTGTTCGCTCAGGCTCGTGTGGGGTTGAGTTCGAGAGGGTCGGTTGAGTGGTGGGTTCAGGTTTTCTTTGGGGGTTGGCCTCTTGCAAGGTTCGGGTTTGGGTGAAGGTTAATGCTGCGTTCGTGTCGGATTCGTTCGAGCTAATGTTGGGTCATGTAAGGTCCACGTTGGGTTTGGCAAGGTTATGGTTAGTGTTGGGTTGGGTTGCACAGACCAATGCTGGGTGCTCACTGCTGGTTTTGCCGTTCACTGACTCATCAGCAGAGCTGGACCAACGCTGTTTGACTGTCAGATGTGTGTGGGTGCTCACTGCTGGTTTTGACATTCACTGACTCATCAGCAGAGCTGGACCAACGCTGTTTGACGGTCAGATGTTTGTGGGTGCTCACTGCTGGTTTTGACATTCACTGACTCATCAGCAGAGCTGGACCAACGCTGAGTGACTGTCAGATGTGTGTGGGTGCTCACTGCTGGTTTTGACATTCACTGACTCATCAGCAGAGCTGGACCAACGCTGATTGACTGTCAGATGTTTGTGGGTGCTCACTGCTGGTTTTGCCGTTCACTGACTCATCAGCAGAGCTGGACCAACGCTGTTTGACTGTCAGATGTGTGTGGGTGCTCACTGCTGGCTTTGACGTTCACTGACTCATCAGCAGAGCTGGACCAACGCTGTTTGACTGTCAGATGTGTGTGGGTGCTCACTGCTGGTTTTGACATTAACTGACTCATCAGCAGAGCTGGACCAACGCTGATTGACTGTCAGATGTGTGTGGGTGCTCACTGCTGGTTTTGCCGTTCACTGACTCATCAGCAGAGCTGGACCAACGCTGTTTGACTGTCAGATGTGTGTGGGTGCTCACTGCTGGTTTTGCCGTTCACTGACTCATCAGCAGAGCTGGACCAACGCTGAATGACGGTCAGATGTGTGTGGGTGCTCACTGCTAGTTTTGCCGTTCACTGACTCATCAGCAGAGCTGGACCAACGCTGAATGACGGTCAGATGTTTGTGGGTGCTCACTGCTGGTTTTGACATTCACTGACTCATCAGCAGAGCTGGACCAACGCTGTTTGACTGTCAGATGTGTGTGGGTGCTCACTGCTGGTTTGCCGTTCACTGACTCATCGGCAGAGCTGGACCAACGCTGAATGACGGTCAGATGTTTGTGGGTGCTCACTGCTGGTTTTGCCATTCATAGGTGCTCGCTAACAGCACTTGCCCCAACAATCTGTTGAGGCTATGCTGGGGGGGGGGATCCTTTGTCTTTGTAAGAGCAGTGGCGCAGCGGTCAGCGCTACGTCGCACAAACCAGTTTATGATCGTGTCAACCGGTCCCGGGCCTCCCCTAGGTCGACTCGGCCTCAAATGAGTTTCTGCGGTGCCGGTGTAGTAGTAGTAGTGAACCTCGCCTCTGGGGAGAGACAGAGGCGGTCGGGCGTGACGCTACTCGCTAAGAGCACTTGCCCCTGCCGTCTGCTGAGGCTACACGGGGCATCTTTGTCTTTGTTGTAAGTGCAGCTTGTAAGCTAATGCTTTGTCAACAAATGACTCAATGGCTCCGAGAGTGGAGTTGGTGGCTTGGAGGAGGAGGTGATGGTGGTGGTGGGGGGGAGTTCTGTGCTCGCGACGCTAATCCTGAGCAAACATATTGAGTAGAATGCCAGAGAGTTGTTTCTGTGGTGGGGTGGGTGGGTTGGGGTGGGTGGGTTGGGTGGGGTGGGTGGTTGGGTGGGTTGGGTGGGTGGGTGGGGTGGGTGGAGTGGGTGGGTTGGAGTTGGTGGGTCCGTTGAGGTCGGTTGGGTGGGTGGGTTGGGGTGGGTTGAGTGGGTTGGGTGAGTTGGGTGAGGTGGATGGGGTTGGTGGGTTGGGGTGGATGGGGTGGGGTGGGTTTATATGGGTTGGTTGGGTGGGTTGGGTGGGTGGGGTGGGTGGGGTGGGTGGGTGGTGGGTGGGGTGGTGTGGGAGGTGTGGGTGAGTGGAGTAGGTGGGGTGGGTGGGTTGGGTGGGTTGGGTGGGTTGGGTGGGTGGTGTGGGTGGGTTGGTTTGGGGTGGGAGGTGTTGGTTGGGTGGGTTGGGTTGGGTGGGGTGGGTGGGTTGGGTGGGTGGGTTGAGGTGGGTGGGTGGGTTGGGTTGGAGTTGGTGGGTTTGTGTGGGTGGGTTGGGTGGGTAGGGTGGGTTGTGTGGGTGTGTGGGTTGGGTGGATGGGTTGGGTGGGTGGGTTGGAGTTGAGGTGGGTGGGTTTGGAGGGAGGGTTGGGGTGGACGGGGTGGGTGGGTGGGTTGGGTTGAGTGGGTTGGGTGGGTGGGTTGGGTGGGAGGTGTGGGTGGATTGGGTTGGGTTGGGTGGGTAGGGTGGGTGGGTGGGTGGTGGGTGGGTGGGTGGGTTGGGTGGGTGGTGTGGGTTGGGTGGGTTGGGTGGGGTGGGTTTGTGTGGGTTGGTTGGGTGGGTTGGATTGGGTTTGGGGTGGGGTGGGTGAGTTGGGGTGGTGGGTGAGTTGGGGTGGATGGGGTGGGTGGGTTGGGGTGGGTAGAGTGGTTTGGGTTGGGGTGGGGTGCCATTCAAACAGATCAGGACGCAATGGAGCTTTTTTTGCCGCACGGGTCGGACATCACTGGGGAGCTGTGGTTGTGTGTGTGAGGGTCTAATGCTGTGTCAACATCTGATTATTGACAGAGCTGGCTACTACTTACCACTGTTCTATGAGATGTTGACTACCTCGCCTGGTGTACAGGAGGTCGTGGGTTCGATCCAGACCCTGACGACGCCTGCTGCGTGTCTCTCTCTGTCATAATCACGGTGGCTAGGAAATGTTGACTACCTCGCCCGGTCTGCAGGAGGTCGTGGGTTCGACACGCAGACTCCAAATATACAGCAGTCATCAGGGTCGGGATCGAACCCACGACCTCCTGTATACCAGGCCAGGTAGTCAACATCTCCTAGCCACCGTGGTGATGATGATAAGAGAGAGACACGCAAACTCCAAATCTCCAGCAGCAGGCATCGTCAGGGTCGGGATCGAACCCACGACCTCCTGTACACCAGGCCAGGTAGTCAACATCTGAGCCAGTGACCCTGTTTCTCGATCATCAATGCGACGGCGACGTTCTTCGTATCTGGGATCTAATTGCGTGAGAGAGAGAAGGGGAGGGGGGGAGAGAGGGGAAATCGCTGAGGACATTTGCATTCCGTGTGGCTGCACACATTGCCAGCCTAATTCTAGATTTGAAGCTTTCGTGACTGCAAGGATTCATATTCTTAGGTTTTTTTTCGGTAAAGTCACGTAGGTAAAAATTTAAATTAATGAAATAAAATAAAATCACGACGTTTCGGAGGCAACACAAGCTTCCGTCTTCAGGTGGAACCGTCACAGCCACGACAGCTGCATCAAGTAAATGAGAGATTGCAGAAGCTACCACTCCGTTTATATAATGGTTGGAGANGGGGGGGAAGGCCCAAGTAAAGCACAATTTTTATTCATATGGTAAGGTGAGGCTTAATACATTGCCAGCCATCAGTGTGGCGCAGGGGAAGGGTTTGCCTGCGATTCGTGGTTTCTCGGTGGAGTGAGTGCGCGTGGTGGCGTTTGAGTGTGGGTGTGTGGGTGTATGAGTGTGTGGGTGTGTGAGTGTGTGAGTGTGTGAGTGTGTGGGTGTGTGAGTGTGTGGGTGTGTGTCTGTGTTAGTGTGTGTCTGTGTGAGTGTGTGTCTGTGTGAGTGTGTCTGTGTGAGTGTGTGTCTGTGTGTGTGTGTGAATGTGTGTCTCTGTGAGTGTGTGAGGGTGTGTCTGTGTTAGTGTGTGGGTGAGTGTGTGAGTGTGTGTCTGTGTGAGTGTGTGTGTCTGTGTGAGTCTGTCTGTGTGAGTGTGTGAGTGTGTGTCTGTGTGAGCGTGTGTCTGTGTGGGTGGGTGTGTGTGGGTGTGTGTGTGTGAGTGTGTGTCTGTGTGGGTGTGTATCTGTGTGGGTGGGTGNCTGTGTGGGTGTGTGTCTGTGTGAGCGTGTGAGTGTGTCTGTGAGTATGTGTCTGTGTGAGTGTGTCTGTGTGTCTGTGTGAGTGTGTGTCTGTCTGTGTGTAGTGTGTGTGTGTGAGTATGTGTCTGTGTGGTGTGTGTCTGTGTGAGTGTGTCTGTGTGAGTGTGTCTGTGTGAGTGTGTGTCTGTGTGAGTGTGTGTCTGTGTGAGTGTGTGAGTGTGTGGTGTGCGGTGTGAGTGGTGAGTGTGTGTTTGTGTGTGTATGAGTGTGTGTGTGTGGTGTGTGTTCTGTATGAGTGTGTGTCTATGTGTGAGTGTGTGTCTGTGTGAGTGTGTGTCTGTGTAGAGTGTGTGTCTGTTGAGTGTGTGTCTGTGTGAGTATGTGTCTGGTGTGTGTCTGTGTTGGTGAAGCGTGTGTGCGTGTAGTGGCGAATGCGGTTGTGTTGTTCTGTGAGTGTGTGTCTGTAGTGTGTGTCTGTGTAGTGTGTGTGTNAGTGTGTGTTGTAGTGTGTGAGTGTGTGTTGTGTGTGTGAGTGTGCGAGTGTGTGTCCGTGTGAGTGTGTGTGTTGAGTGTATGAGTGTGTGTCTGTGTGAGTGTGTAGTGGTGTCTGTGTGGTGTGTCTGTGTGAGTGTGTGTGAGTGCAATGTNAGTGTTGTGAGTGTGTCTGTGTGANTGTGTGTCTGTGTAGTGTCTGTGTGTGTGCTGTGTGAGTCTGTGTAGTGTCTGTGTGAGTGATCTGTGTGTGTGTGTCTGTGTAGTGTGTGTCTGTGTGAGTATGTGTCTGTGTGTGTGCGAGTGTGTGTCTGTGTAGTGTGTNTGTGAGTGTGTAGTGTGTGTCTGTGTGAGTATGTCTGTGTAGTGTGTGCTCTGTGTGAGTGTGTGTCTGTGTGTGTCTGTAGAGTATGTGTNTGTGGTTAACACCGGTGTAATCTGAACCGGTCCTGGCCTCCCCTAGATGATCAGCCTCAAATGANTTCTAATTTCTCCTGCAGTGATGATGCCATGATGAGAGAGTAGAGTCCACAAAGCTCCAAACTACAGCGGCGTCGTTGGGTCTGGATCGAACCCACGACCTTGTACATCCAGCAGGTNGTACAACATCTCCTGCCACTGTGGTGATGATGATGNGAGCACTCTTTCTGTGGCACTATCAGATGTATTATGCATACGCGCTGGGATGTATTATTCAATACAAAGCGAGCGAGACAGAGAAGGTCCCTTCCAAGCAANTTCACTTAAAATTGGCAATGTCATCGTGATGACGCATAACAAACAACAACGGCAAACACTCAACACAAACTAAGTGTCTCAGGACGTANCGANTCTCTGTCACTGTCACTGACACTATACACTACACTCTATACTACACTATACACTCACTNCATACTACACTATACACTACACTATACACTNCACTATACACTACACTATACATTAACTNCACACTATACACTACACTATACACTACACTATACACTACACATACACTACACTNTACACTNCACATATACTACACTATACACTACTATACGCCACTATACGCTACACTATACACATATTATACACGTACACATACACTCATCACACTATACACTCACTACACTATACACTANCACACNACTACNCTATACACTACACTATACACNCACTATACACACACTATACACTCACTATACACTACACTATACACTTAATATACACTNCACTATACACTACTATACAAAGCTATCTATACANTGCTACACTACACACACTATACTACACTATACACTCACACTACACTACTATACACTACACTATACACTACAATATACACTATACACACTACACTATACACTNCACTATACACTACACTAACACTACACTACACTACACGATACACTACTACACACTCACTACACTACACTNCACTATACACTACACTACACTACACTNTACACTACACTACACACTACACTATACACTACACTATACNACTACACTACATACACACTACACTATACACTACACTATACACTACACTATACACTACATATACACTATACTATACACTACACTATACACTACACTATACACTACACTATACACTACACGATACACTACACGATACACTACACTATACACTACACACTACACTACACTATACACTACTACTATACACTACACACNATACACACTACTANACACTACACTATACACTACACACTATACTACTATACACTCACACTACGCACTCATACACTCACCNACACACTACACTACTCACAGTNTCANACACTCACTACATCACTATACACTAATACACTACACTACTACTACTACACTNCACACACACTNCTACACTACCNCAACACTACTACNCACTACACACTACACTACACTACACTATATACTCACTACTCACTACANACAACACTCACCACACTACACTACACTACACACTACACTACACTCACTATACACTACACATACACTACACTACACATACACTACACACTACACTATACACTACACACACTCACTACACACTNCACTATACACTACACTACACACTACACTACATATACACATACACACACTACACACTACACTACACTACACACTACACTATACAACACTCACACACTACACTATACACTCACTATACTACTCACTACTCACTATACACTACACATACACTACTACACTATACACTCACTATACACTACACATACACAACACTACACTATACACTACACTATACACTNCACTATACACACTACACTACACTACACTATACACACTACANTATACACTCATACACTATACACTNCACTATACACTACACTATACACTACACTACACTATACACTCACATACACTNCACTACACTATACACTACACACNTTCATACACTACACTCACTACACACTACACTANACACTCACTACACTNCACACCACTACACTACACTACACTATACACTACACACTATACACTAACACTACACTACACATACACTACACTACACACTCACTATCACTCACTCACTCACTANACACTCACTATACACTACACACTTACACTCACTACATACACTATNCACACTACACTATACACTACACTATACAACAACACTACACTATACACTACACTACACTACACACTACACTATACACTACACTATACACTACTACACACTACTACACTACACTACACTTACACACACTACACTACANACTACACTACACTACACTACACTACACTACACTATACACTACACTATACACTACACTACACTATACATACACTATACACTACACATACACTACTATAACACACTACACACTATAACTAACTACAACTACACATACACCACACACTATACAACTACACTACACTACAACACNCACACACTACATACAGTCTACACTACACTATACACTACACTACACTATACACTACACTACACTACACTTACTACACTATACACACTACACACAACTACACTACTATACACTNCTACACTACACTACACTATACACTACACATACACTACNCNATAACACCACTACTACACCTACACTACNCACTATACACCTAACACCTACACTACTTACTATCATACTACACTACACTACACACTACACTACACTACCACTATACATACACTAAACTACACTACACTNCACTACACACACTACACTACCACNACTACTGACACCTCCCGTTCACCCTTACACACTAAACTACCCTNTACACTATACTACCACACTACACTATACACTACNCTATACACATATACACTTACACTACACTCGACACTACTAGACTATACACTACACTATACACTACNCACACTACACTATACACTACTACACTATACACTACACTATACACTACACTATACAATACACTACACTATACACTCACTATACACTACACTACACTATACACTACACTATACACTACTACACTATACACTACACTATACACACACGGGTATACATACACTACACATACACTACACTATACACTACACTACACTATACACTACACTATACACTACACATACACTACACTACACTATACACTACACTATACACTACACTATACACTANCTACACTATAACACTACCTATACACTACACTGTACCACCTGTGCCCCCTACTGTGCCAACTTGCTGTGCTTTAGCCACCCGGCGCTCCGCTCGTTGTTGTGAGCTCGCTCCTCGCCCTCCGTTGTTGTTGGAGGCGACTGCCTCCAACTGCCCAGTAGCAGCGTCCTTCACGAGCCTCCTCCACTGANGCCGATCTTGACANCGCTGGTACCAGTTATTGGCAAGTCCACTCAGCTCCACGTCCTCCTGTACCACATCACTCCATCTCTTCTCTAGCCCGTGCCGCGCCCGTTTATCCCCCTCGATCCGGCCGAACAAAAGCTGTTTAGGCATGCGGTGGCTGGGCATGCGGGCTACATGACCCAGCCAACGCAGCCTTGCCTGCCGGAGGAGCTCACCGATGGGACTTTGTCCAGATCTTTCAAGGATTTGTGAACTCCTCACACAATCCAGCCTGCTGGTTAAACCCAGGATGGATCGTAGGCAGGCCAGCCTAAATGTTTCCAACCGGCGAAGAAAACGCACAGACACACACAGAGACACACACACACACAGACACACACACAATAAAACACCCCAGCACAGCCAGAATGATTACTGCGTGCGTGCGTGCGCATGTGAGCAAGTCAATGGGTCGCCGCTCGCATATTTACAGCACCCGACGCGANACGGGATCGCCTGCGTCGAAAGTCATTACAGGGCGCGGGTGATGCCTGTCCAAATCATCATTAACAACCCCACGCGGGCGCTTAGTGTCCCGCCTGTGTGTGCCGCTGTGTATGTGTGCGTGTGTGTGCGTGTGTGTGTGAGTGTGCGTGTGTGTGTGAGTGTGTTGAGTGTGTGAGTGTGTGTGTGTGAGTGTGTGTGTGCGTGTGTGTGTGAGTGTGTGCGTGTGTGAGTGTGTGAGTGTTGGTGAGTGTGTGTGTGAGTGTGTGAGTGTGTGAGTGTGTGTGCATGTGTGAGTGTGTGAGTGTGTGTGAGTGAGTGTGTGCGTGTGTGAGTGTGTGAGTGTTAGTGTGTGTGTGTGTGTGAGTGTGTGAGTGAGTGTGTGTGTGTGTGAGTGTGTGAGTGTGTGCGTGTGTGAGTGTGTGAGTGTGTGAGTGTGCGTGAGTGTGTGTGTGTGAGTGTGTGAGTGTGCAGTGTTGAGTCTATGGGCAGTGTGGAGTCTATGGTGNAGTGTTGTATGTGTATTGTATGTGTATTGTACGTATATTGTACGTGTATTGTATGTGTATTGTATGTGTATTGTACGTATATTGTACGTGTATTGTATGTGTATTGTATGTGTATTGTATGTGTATTGTATGTGTATTGTATGTGTATTGTACGTATATTGTACGTGTATTGTATGTGTATTGTATGTGTATTGTACGTATATTGTACGTGTATTGTATGTGTATTGTACGTGAAACTTCTTTCGTACGGCACGTAGCCCTCTCGTGCTAATTGGAGATCGAGTGGAGCGAGGGCAGAGATTTTGTGGGTGCGCGCTGGATGAGAAGCAATGTTTTAATTTCTCCAGAGAGAGAGAAGCAGAGATAGAGAGTTGTTGGTGTTGTTGTTGTTGTTGTGTCTGTGAACGCAGTAAATACACAATTGGATTTATGTGGGAAACATTTTAAATGGCCAGGAAAGGCAAAACATTGAATAACAAAAATAACTTCGCGATAAAAATATCCCGACTTAGTGAACGAAGACAAAGTGCCGAATAACCGGGCAATTCTTCTTGGTTCTTTCGGTAAAGTCATCACGTAGAAGGGAAGTAATAAAATAATAAAAATAAAACATAATAAAATAATAAAATAAAACATAATCAAATAATAAAAATAAAACATAATAAAACATAATAAAAATTAAATAATAAAAATAAAACATAATAAAATGATAAAAATAAAACATAATGAAATAATACAAATAATAAAATAATTAAAATAAAACCAAAATTCGATTTAAAGCTTTCGTGACTGCAGGGATTCATCTTCTTGGTTCTTTCGGTAAAGTCACGTAGAAGGGAAATAATAAAATAATAAAATAAAACAATAAAATAATTCTCACGACGTTTCGGCCACAACGCAAGCAGCCGTCCTCAGGTGAAGAATGAAACACCACCAAGCTTGGAGGTAAAATGCTTGCGTTGTGACCGAAACGTCGTGAGAATTGTATTTTANTGTTTTATTTTATTATTTTATTATTTCCCTTCTACGTGACTTTACCGAAAGAACCAAGAAGATTAATCCCTGCAGTCACGAAAGCTTTAAATCATTAAATTTATCTTTTCATTGTTATTTTATCTACGTGACTTTACCGAAAGAACCGTAGAATAGGCGCAATTGCTGTTGTTGTTTCTTCCGATGGACACACATGGAGAGAGGGAGGGAGAGAGTGAGAGAGAGCGAGAGAGTGAGCGAGAGAGCGACCGAGAGAGCGAGAGAGCGAGCGAGAGGGCGAGCTAGAGAGCGATCGAAAGAGTGAGCGAGAGGTGAGCGAGAGGGTGAGCGAGAGAGCGAGCGAGAGAGCGAGCGAGAGTGACCGAGAGGGTGAGCGAGAGAGCGAGCGAGAGAGCGAGCGAGAGGCGAGCGAGAGGGCGACGAGCGAGAGGGTGAGCGAGAGAGCGAGCGAGAGAGCGAGCAGAGAGAGAGCGAGAGGGCGAGCGAGAGGCGAGCGAGAGGGCGAGCGAGAGGGCGAGCGAGAGGGCGAGCGAGAGGGCGAGCGAGAGGGCGAGCGAAGGGCGAGCGAGAGGGCGAGCGAGAGGGCGAGCGGAACATTCGAGAGAGCGAGAGGGCGAGCGAGAGGGCGAGCGAGAGGGCGGCGAGAGGCGAGAGGGCGAGCGAGAGGGCGAGCGAGAGGGCCGAGAGGGCGAGCAGAGGGCGAGCGAGAGGGTGACCGAGAGGGCGAGCGAGCGAGAGGGGCGAGAGGGCGAGCGAGAGGTGGGGTTTACATGAAGCAAATGTTATTTTAAAAAACAAAATGATGAACGAAGCAAAGTGCCGACTACACCGAGCATCTTCTTGTTTCCTCTGATCTTTACNAAAAAAAGAGAGAGGTGGAGAGAGAGATGGAGTGTGAGAGATGGAGTGTGAGAGATGGAGATAAATCATATCCACAGCTCCACATCACCCCCGGCTGATCATGAGCCCGTGGACTTCTCCCCCCGTCTGCAATTAACTCACTCCACTCGCTTGACAGATTCGGTTTCGCCGTGCCAAGTGAAGGCAACACAAAGACAAAGATCCCCCGTGTAGCCTTCACAGACTGCTGGGGCAAGTGCTGTTAGTAGCNAGCACCTACACAGACAAAGATCCCCCGTGTAGCCTTCACAGACTGTAGGGGCAAGTGTTGTTAGTAGCGAGTAGCAGCACCTATGAAGGTAGACACAGACAAAGATCCCCCGTGTAGCCTCTAACAGACTGCAGGGGCAAGTGCTGTTAGCGAGCACCTATGAAGGCCGGAACGGCACGCGAGGGGGTGGGTGGCCAGCACCACGCCGACCGCCTTTGTCTCCCCAGTGGCGATGTTTACACACCGCACCAGGTACTCACTTGAGGCTAAGTCGACCTAGGGGAGGCCCGGGAACCGGTTCAGATAATCGTCACTGGTGTTGGCCGTGAGCGGGAATCGAACTCGGGTCGCGGGTTCGTAGCGCAGCGTAGCGCTAACCACTACACCCACCGCTCCCCACACGCACACANGCGCGCGCGCGCGCAGCAACAAGCGTACACCTCGCAACAACAACATCAGCAACGAGTAATTACAATTCATCATCCTAACAATTAATGAAACATGTAAACGAGACGCAGTCGCGCTCGTCTGTAGCGTGGCGCTCCCATTATTTCGTGTTGCGCGTGTGGAGTTTTTATTTTGTCTCTCGCTCGCTCGCTCCCTCGGTCGCCCCTCGCTCGCCCCCGCTGCCCCCGCTCGCCCCCGCTCCCCCCCGCTCGCCCCCTCTGCCCCTCTGCCCCCTCTGCCCCCTCGCTCGCCCCNGCTGCCCCTCGCTNGCCCCTCTGCCCCTCTGCCCCCTCGCTCGCTCCTCCGCCTCTGCTCTCTCTCTCTGCCCCCTCTGACGCCCCCTCGCTCAATCTCTNCCTCGTCACCCTCTCCACCCTCTGCCCCCCTCCCCCTCTCCCTNTCNCTCCCTCTCGCTCCCTCTGCCCCTCGCTCCCCTGCCTCTCGCTCACCTCTCGCTCNCTTCCGCTACCCTCTCGCCCTCTGCTCCTCTCTCGCTCTCTCTCTCGCCTACCCTCTGCCCCCTCTCCCTCTCTACCCTCTCGCTCCCTCTCGCTCCCTCTGCTCCCTCTNGCTCTCCCTCGCTCTCTCCTCGCCCTCTCTNGCTNCCTCTGCTCTACCCTCTCGCTCACCCTCTCGCNGCCCCCTCGCTCAATCTCTCGCTCGCTCCCTCGNCACCCTCTCGCTCACCCTCTCGCTNACCCTCTCGCTCACCCTCTCGCTCACCCTCTCGCTCACCCTCTCGCTCTCTCTCTAGCTCACCCTCTCGCTCTCTCTCTCGCTCACTCTCTCACTCACTCTCTCGCTCACCCTCTCGCTCACCCTCTCGCTCACCCTCTCGCTCTCTCTCTCGCTCACTCTCTCGCTCACTCTCTCGCTATTCTTGTGAAGGCGCAAAGCAATTAGCAGTCGCTTTCGTCTTGAATTAAGTGACGCGAATTGGCGGCTCGGATTCCGAAACCTCCACCCCCCCCGTGCCCCGTGTCCTGCGTCCGCACCGCCCTGAACATTCACCCACAGACAGACCACCCACTTTCACCCACCCAGCTTCACACACCAACCACCAACCCACCCACCTTCACTCCTCGTGTGGCACAGCTGCCCCCCCTCCATCCCTCCCTCCACTCCCTCTCCTCCCCCCACTCCACTCCTCCCCTCCCTCCCTCCCCCTCCCTCCCCTCCTCCCTCCCTCCCCTCCCTCCCCTCCCTCCCCTCCCTCCCCTCCCCTCCCCTCCCTCCCTCCATCCCTCCCTCCCTCCCTCTCCTCCCCTCCCTCCCTCCCCCTCCCTCCCCTCCTCCACTCCCTCCCATCCCTCCCTNCCTCCCTCCCTCCCTCCTCCCCTCCTCCCCCATCCCTCCCTCNCCTCCTCCACTCCTCCTCCACCCCCCTCTCCCAGCCTTTGTCTTCGTGGGAGGTGCGTCCCGAATGATTTGATGCTGAGAACGAAAATCTCGTGACAATAGCCGAGCAACAGTGCTCGAGTGATTATGCAAAGCAGATCATCTTGTCTGCACTGTCTTTGGGGGAGATGTTGACTACCTCGCCTGGTGTGCAGGAGGTCGTGAGTTCAACCCCGAGCCTGACGACGCCTGCTGCTGCTGCTGTATATTTGGAGTTTGCATGTCTCTCTCTCTCATCATCATCATCACGGTGGCTAGGAGATGTTGACTACCTCGCCTGGTGTACAGGAGGTCGTGGGTTCAACCCCGACCCTGACGACGCCTGCTGCTGCTGTAGATTTGGAGTTTGCATGTCTCTATCATCATCATCACGGTGGCTAGGAGATGTTGACTACCTCGTCTGGTGTGCAGGAGGTCGTGGGTTCAACCCGACCCTGATGATGCCTGCTGCTGTAGATTTGGAGTCTGCATGTCTCTCTCTCTCATCATCATCATCACGGTGGCTAGGAGATGTAGACTACCTCGCCTGGTGCACAGGAGGTCGTGGGTTCAACCCCGAGCCTGACGACGCCTGCTGCTGATGTATATTTGGAGTTTGCATGTCTCTCTCTCTCATCATCATCATCACGGTGGCTAGGAGATGTTGACTACCTCGCCTGGTGTACAGGAGGTCGTGGGTTCGATCCCGACCCTGATGCCTGCTGCTGTAGATTTGGAGTCTGCGTGTCTCTCATCATCATCATGGTGGCTAGGAGATGTTGACTACCACGCCTGGTGTACAGGAGGTCGTGGGTTCGATCCCGACCTTGACGACGCCTGCTGCTGTAAATTTGGAGTCTGCGTCTCTCTCTCTCTTCCATGATCACGTGGATTTTTTTCCGGGACCTCCGCTCCCCCCCACCACCCCCCTCCACATTTAGAATCCATGCCACGCCTTCAAACTATTCGGCTAAATGCTATAAATGTCCACGTGGTGGAGGTGACGATGATGGTGGTGAGGACGATAATGATGGTGGTGGTGATGATGATGGTGGTGGTGACGATGATGATGATGGTGGTGATGATGATGANCGTGTGGTGGTGGTGATGATGATGATGGTGGTTGGTGGTGATGACGATGATGATGGTGGTGGTGGTGGTGGTGACGATGATGATGATGATGGTGGTGACGATGATGATGATGGTGGTGACGATGATGATGATGATGATGGTGGTGATGATGGTGGTGGTGCTGACGACGTGATGATGGTGGTGACGATGATGATGATGGTGGTGACGATGATGGTGGTGATGATGGAGGTGGTGGTGGTGATGATGATGATGGTGGTGATGGATGGTGGTGATGATGATGATGATAATGGTGGTGATGGTGATGATGGTGATGATGGTGGTGGTGGTGGTGATGATGATGATGGTGATGATGATGATGGTGACGATGATGATGATGGTGGTGATGATGGTGGTGGTGATAATGATGATAATGGTGGTGATGATGATGATGGTGGTGATGATGGTGGTGGTGATGATGATGATGGTGGTGATGGTGATGATGGTAGTGATGATGATGGTGGTGACGATGATGATGGTGGTGATGATGGTGGTGGTGATGATGACGATGATGGTGACGATGATGATGGTGGTGCTGGGTGTTAAACAAAGTTTCCCCACGATCGGCAAAGGCAGCTTGCAAAGGTCACATCGTGGCACGCGTCGCTCCAATGTTTATCACAGTCAGACACGTGGCCTGTTGAGCGTGCGCGTGTGTGTGTGCGTGGGTGCGTGTGCGTCGTGTGCGTGTNCGCGTGTGTGTGTGTGTAGCGGTAGCGCTGCGCTTCCTGGCAACCCGGGTTCGATTCCCGCTCACGGCCAACACCAGTGACGATTATCTGAACCGGTCCTGGGCCTCCCCTAGGTCGATTCAGCCTTAAATGAGTACCTGGTGCGGTGTGTAAACATCGCCACTGGGAGACAAAGGCGGTCGGGCGTGGTGCTGACCACCCACCCCTCGTGTACCGTTCCGGCCTTCATAGGTGCTCGCTAACAACACTTGCCCCTACAGTCTGTTAAGGCTATACGGGGGATTTAGTCTTTGTTGTGTGTGTGCGTGTGCGTGCGTGTGCGTGTGCGTGCGTGTGCGTGTGTATGCGTGTGTGTGCGTGTGTGTGTGTGCGTGAGTGTGTGTGTACGTGTGTGTGTGCGCGCGTGTGTGCGCGTGTGTGTCGCGTGTGTGTGTGCGTGTGTGTGGCCTGCGTGCCTGTTTAAACACAGACACACAGATGTGCCCTGTGTCTTGTCTGTGTGTTTACTGGGGGGAGGTGATGGAGGCGGTTTTTGCCGGCCTCTGTTTGTGTTTAGGTTATTCGCTTTAGTTTGCTCCGCAACTGCCCTGGCCATCAACACTTCCCCTCGTGTTTCAGAGGTTGTGGCAATTCCACGCGTGAGCTGCTGTAACTCACGCAAACAAAGCCTAAAGCGAGAGATGTTTGGTTCTTCCTGTAAAGTCGTGTTGGTCTCTATGGGTCTCTGTGGTTCTATAGGGGTCTCTGTGGGTCTCTGTGGCTCTGTAGGTCTCTGTGGGTCTATGGGTCTCTGTGGTTCTATAGGAGTCTCTGGGTCTCTGTGGGTCTCTATGTCTCTGTCTCTGTGGGTCTCTATGGGTCTCTGTGTCTCTGGGTCTCTGTGGGTCTCTGTGGGTCTCTATGGGTCTCTGTGTTCTATAGGTCTCTGGGTCTCTGTGGTCTCTGTGGGTCTCTATGGGTGTGGGTCTGTGGGTTTCTGTGGGTCTATAGGGGTCTCTGTGGGTCTATATGGGTTTATAGGGGTCTATAGGGGTCTCTGCGGGTCTCTATGGGTCTCTGTGGGTCCCTGTGTGTCTCTATAGGTCTCTGTGGGTCTCGTGGTTTCTTTATGGGTCTGGGGTCTCGTGGTTCTGGGGTCTCTGTTCTGTNGGTCTCTGTGTCTCATTCTCATAATCTCTGTGGCTATGAANTTTGTTCTCTAGGGTCTCTGGGGTTCGTGGGTTCGATCACGACCCTGACGACGCCTGCTGCTGCTGTAAATTTGGAGTCTGCGTGTCTCTCTCTCATCATCATCATCACGGTGGCTAGGAGATGTTGACTACCTCGCTGGTGCACAGGAGTTCGTGGTTCCATCACGACCTTGACGACGCCTGCTGCTGCATATTTGGAGTTTGCGTGTCTCTCTCTCATCATCATCATCATCACGGTGGCTAGGAGATGTTGACTACCTCGCCTGGTGTACAGGAGTTCGTGGGTTCCATCACGACCTTGACGACGCCTGCTGCTGCATATTTGGAGTTTGCGTGTCTCTCTCTCATCATCATCACGGTGGCTAGGAGATGTTGACTACCTCGCCTGGTGTACAGGAGTTCGTGGGTTCCATCACGACCTTGACGACGCCTGCTGCTGCTGTATATTTGGAGTTTGCGTCTCTCTCTCTCTATCATCATCACGGTGGCTAGGAGATGTTGACTACCTCGCCTGGTGTACAGGAGTTCGTGGGTTCCATCACGACCTTGACGACGCCTGCTGCTGCTGTATATTTGGAGTTTGCGTGTCTCTCTGCTCATCATATCATCACGGTGGCTAGGAGATGTTGACTACCTCGCCTGGTGTACAGGAGGTCTGTGTCTCTCATCATCTCATGGTGCTAGGAGATGTTGACTACCTCGCCTGGTGTACAGGAGGTCTGTGTCTCTCGATCATCTCATGGTGGGCTAGGAGATGTTGACTACCTCGCCTGGTGTACAGGAGGTCTGTGTCTCTCTCATCATCATGGTGCTAGGAGATGTTGACTACCTCGCCTGGTGTACAGGAGGTCTGTGTTCCTCATCATCATGGTGCTAGGAGATGTTGTACCTCTGGTGTCAGGAGGTCTGTGTCTCTCTCATCATCATGGTGCTAGGAGATGTTGACTACCTCGCCTGGTGTACAGGAGGTCTGTGTTCCTCATCATCATGGTGGCTAGGAGATGTTGTACCTCTGGTTACAGGAGGTCTGTGTCTCTCATCATCATCATGGTGGCTAGGAGATGTTGACTACCTCGCCTGGTGTACAGGAGGTCGTGGGTTCGATCCCGACCTTGGCGTGCGATGATCGGGGGGGGGGGGGGGGTTGGGGTGTGGGTGGTCACGGGCGATCTTTGTTACAATGAGGGCTATGATAGCCAATCGTGAATCTTGGGACGTGCCCACCAACCCCAACCCACCTCCCCCCCTGCAATACGTCACGATAGAATGAGGGGGAGGGAGGCTGAGGGCGTTCAGCTCGTGCTGGTGGGCATTGTCAAGCGGCGATTTAAAAGAAAAATAGAAAAGGAGGAGAAATATTAACAACAAAAATACGCACGCACGCACGCGCACGCACACGCACAAACACACACACGCACACACACACGCACTCTCATACTCTCAGAAACACACACACTCTCACACTCACACACACACACTCTCACACACACTCACACACACACTCACACACACCTCTCACACACACACACTCTCCACACTCTCACCACTCTCACACACACTCTCACACACACACTCACACACACACTCACACACTCTCACACTCTCTCTCACACACACACTCACACACTCTCACACTCTCCTCACACACTCTCACACACACACTCTCACACACTCTCACACACTCTCACACTCTCACACACTCTCACACACTCTCACACACTCTCACACACACTCACACACACTCTCACACACACACTCACACACTCACACACACATACAGGTCACAACGTTTTCCTGCTTCGCGGAAACCATCAGGCAGCGCTATTCTCGCCCCGTCGCCGCGAAGGGCATCCGCTGAAATTGTCGTCGCGCATTCATCGCAGCGGCGGCGGCAATTCTGGGTTTTGATTTCGATTTCGGACTTTTACCGATTAACCACCAATCTTGTGTCACGTGGCACTAGACGAGAGATGTATGAGTGTGTGCGTGAGTGTGTGCGTGTGTGTGTGCGTGTGTATGTGTGTGCGTGTGTATGTGTGTGCGTGTGTGTGTGTGTGTGTGTGAGTGTGTGTGTGTGCGCGTGTGTGTGTGCGTGTGTGTTTGCGCGTGTGTGTGCGTGTGTGTGTGGATCGTGTGTGTGTGTGTGGCGCGTTTTTGTGTCNTGTGTGTGTGTGCGTGTGTGTGTGCGTGCGTGTGTGATGTGTGTGTGTGCGTGTGTGTGCGCGTGTGTGTATGTGCGTGTGTGTGTGCGTGTGTGTGTGCGTGAGTGTGTGCGTGTGTGTGTGTGCGTGTGTATGTGTGTNCGTGTGTGTGTGTGCGTGTGTGTGTGTGCGCGTGTGTGTTGCGTGTGTGTGCGCGCGTGTGTGTGCGTGTGTGTGCGTGTGTGTGTGCGTGCGTGTGTGCGTGTGTGGATCGTGTTGTGTGCTGTGCGCGCGTTTTGTGATCGTGTGTGTGTGTGCGTGTGTGTGTGCGTGCGTGTGTGAGTGTGTGTGTGTGCGTGTGTGTGCGCGTGTGNGCGTGTGTGTGTGCGTGTGTGTGTGCGTGTGTGAGTGTGCTGTGTGTGTGCGTGTGTGCGTGTGTGTGTGTGCGTGTGTGCGTGTGTGTGTGTGTGTGCGTGTGTGTGTGTGTGTGCGTGTGTATGTGTGTGCGTGTGTACCTGTGTGTTTGTGGGAGCGGTGGTGTAGTGGTTAGCGATATGCTGCGCTAATAACCCGGCGACCGGGGTTTGATTCCCGCTCACGGCCAACACCAGTGACGATTATCTGAACCGGTCCTGGGCCTCCCCTAGGTCGACTCATCCTCAAATGAGTACCTGGTGCGGTGTGTAAACATCGACACTGGGGAGACAAAGGCGGTCGGGCGTGGTGCTGGCCACTCACCCCTCGTGTGCCGTGCCGGCTTTCATAGGTGTGCTCGCTAACAGCACTTGCCCAACAGTCTGTTGAGTGTAGTTTGTGTGATCTCCCCCTGTTCTACAGAGTGAGTGAGTGGAGTTTGTGTGATCTCCCCTGTTCTACAGAGTGAGTGAGTGGAGTTTGTGTGATCTCCCCCTGTCCTACAGAGTGAGTGAGTGGAGTTTGTATGATCTCCCCCTGTTCTACAGAGTGAGAGTGAGTGTAGTTTGTATGATCTCCCCCTGTTCTACAGAGTGAGAGTGAGTGTAGTTTGTGTGATCTCCCCTGTTCTACAGAGTGAGTGGAGTTTGTAAGATCTCCCCCTGTTCTACAGAGTGAGTGGAGTTTGTATGATGTCCCCTGTTCTACAGAGTGAGAGTGAGTGGAGTTTGTGTGATCTCCCCTGTTCTACAGAGTGACTGAGTAGTGTTTGTATGATCTCCCCTGTTCTACAGAGTGAGAGTGAGTGGAGTTTGTGTGATCTCCCCCTGTTCTACAGAGTGAGTGGAGTTTGTAAGATCTCCCCCTGTTCTACAGAGCGAGTGAGTGGAGTTTGTGTGATCTCCCCCTGTTCTACAGAGTGAGAGTGTTGCGTTTGTATGATCTCCCCTGTTCTACAGAGTGAGTGAGTTGCGTTTGTATGATCTCCCCTGTTCTACAGAGTGAGTGAGTGGAGTTTGTGTGATCTCCCCCTGTTCTACAGAGTGAGTGGAGTTTGTATGATCTTCCCTGTTCTACAGAGTGAGTGAGTTGCGTTTGTATGATCTCCCCCTGTTCTACAGAGAGAGTGAATGGAGTTTGTATGATCTCCCCCTGTTCTACAGAGTGAGTGGAGTTTGTATGATCTCCCCCTGTTCTACAGAGAGAGTGAATGGAGTTTGTGTGATCTCCCCTGTTCCACAGAGTGAGTGAGTGGAGTTTGTGTGATCTCCCCCTGTTCTACAGAGTGAGTGAATGGAGTTTGTATGATCTCCCCTGTTCTACAGAGTGAGTGGAGTTTGTATGATCTCCCCCTGTTCTACAGAGAGAGTGAATGGAGTTTGTGTGATCTCCCCCTGTTCCACAGAGTGAGTGAGTGGAGTTTGTGTGATCTCCCCTGTTCTACAGAGTGAGTGAGTGGAGTTTGTGTGATCTCCCCCTGTTCTACAGAGCGAGTGAGTGGAGTTTGTGTGATCTCCCCTGTTCTACAGAGTGTGAGTGGAGTTTGTGTGATCTCCCCTGTTCTACAGAGTGAGTGAAGTTTGTGTGATCTCCCCTGTCCTACAGAGTGAGTGAGTGGAGTTTGTATGATCTCCCCCTGTTCTACAGAGTGAGAGTGAGTGTAGTTTGTATGATCTCCCCTGTTCTACAGAGTGAGAGTGAGTGTAGTTTGTGTGATCTCCCCCTGTTCTACAGAGTGAGTGGAGTTTGTAAGATCTCCCCCTGTTCTACAGAGTGAGTGGAGTTTGTATGATGTCCCCTGTTCTACAGAGTGAGAGTGAGTGGAGTTTGTGTGATCTCCCCTGTTCTACAGAGTGAGTGGAGTTTGTAGGAGTTTGTATGATGTCCCCTGTTCTACAGAGTGAGAGTGAGTGGAGTTTGTTGATCTCCTTCTGTTCTCCAGAGTGAGTGGAGTTTGTGTGATCTCCCCCTGTTCTACAGAGTGAGTGGAGTTTGTATGATCTCCCCTGTTCTACACAGTGAGTGAGTGGAGTTTGTGTGATCTCACCCTGTTCTACAGAGTGACTGAGTAGAGTTGTATGATCTCCCCTGTTCTACAGAGTGACTGAGTAGAGTTTGTATGATCTCCCCTGTTCTACAGAGTGAGTGAGTGGAGTTTGTGTGATCTCCCCCTGTTCCACAGAGTGAGTGAGTGGAGTTTGTGTGATCTCCCCTGTTCTACAGAGTGAGTGAGTGGAGTTTGTGTGATCTCCCCTGTTCTACAGAGCGAGTGAGTGGAGTTTGTGTGATCTCCCCCTGTTCTACAGAGTGAGTGAGTGGAGTTTGTGTGATCTCCCCCTGTTCTACAGAGTGAGTGAGTGGAGTTTGTGTGATCTCCCCCTGTTCTACAGAGGAGTGAGTTTGTGTGATTCCCCTGTTCTACAGAGTGAGAGTGTTGCGTTTGTATGATCTCCCCCTGTTCTACAGAGTGAGTGAGTGGAGTTTGTGTGATCTCCCCCTGTTCTACAGAGTGAGTGAGTGGAGTTTGTGTGATTTCCCCCTGTTCTACAGAGTGAGTGGAGTTTGTGTGATCTCCTGTTCTACAGAGTGAGTGAGTGGAGTTTGTATGATCTCCTGTTCTCCAGAGTGAGTGGAGTTTGTGTGATCTCCCCCTGTTCTACAGAGTGAGTGAGTGGAGTTTGTGTGATCTCCCCCTGTACTACAGAGTGAGTGGAGTTTGTGTGATCTCCTGTTCTACAGAGTGAGTGAGTGGAGTTTGTATGATCTCCCCCTGTCCTACAGTATGAGTGAGTGGAGTTTGTGTGATCTCCCCCTGTTCTACAGAGATAGTGAGTGGAGTTTGTATGATCTCCCCCTGTTCTACAGAGTGACTGAGTAGTGTTTGTATGATCTCCCCCTGTTCTACAGAGTGAGAGTGAGTGGAGTTTGTGTGATCTCCCTGTTCTACAGAGTGAGTGGAGTTTGTAAGATCTCCCCCTGTTCTACAGAGTGAGTGGAGTTTGTATGATGTCCCCTGTTCTACAGAGTGAGAGTGAGTGGAGTTTGTGTGATCTCCTTCTGTTCTCCAGAGTGAGTGGAGTTTGTGTGATCTCCCCCTGTTCTACAGAGTGAGTGGAGTTTGTATGATCTTCCCCTGTTCTACACAGTGAGTGAGTAGAGTTTGTATGATCTCCCCCTGTTCTACAGAGTGACTGAGTAGAGTTTGTATGATCTCCCCCTGTCCTACAGAGTGAGTGAGTGGAGTTTGTATGATCTCCCCTGTTCTACAGAGTGACTGAGTAGAGTTTGTATGATCTCCCCCTGTTCTACAGAGTGAGTGGAGTTTGTGTGATCTCCCCTGTTCCACAGAGTGAGTGAGTGGAGTTTGTATGATTTCCCCCTGTTCTACAGAGTGAGTGAGTGGAGTTCGTTATATCTGCTTCCACGGGGCCGTTCAGTACGGACCAGGAGGTCACGGGAATATTTTTACGAGCGCGGGATTTTTCATCTCGGGAGAAAAAAAAAATTGGGGAACATTTTAATAATAAAAAAATTACATATACTGATACGTAAATCATTAAAAAATAAAGTGGTTAAATAAAATGCCCTGATCACGGTCCATCAGTTACCACCGGGCGTCTTTCGTCAGGCGTATAAAGGGCATTGCATTAAATCTACGCCGCAGACTTGCGGAGATATTTTTCAGCTCGAATGAGGAATTTTTGAAAAAAGAAATATTTTACACGTCGGCATTCGAGATCAGTGTCATCGGTGCCACTGCTTTATCGGTGCCACTGCGTTATAGCTGCAACGTCATCGGTGCTACTGCTTTATCGGTGCCACTGCGTTATAGCTGCCACGTCATCGGTGCTACTGCTTTATCGGGGGGTAGTGGTGGTGGGGGTGGTGTGTTGGTGGTGGTGTGGGGTGGTGGTGGTTGTGTGGGGTGGTGGTGTGGTGGTGTGGGGTGGTGGTGTGGGTGGTGGTGGTGTGGGGGGTCGTGAAGAAGGAATCTCGCTTCTGGCAACGAGCTGTCTGGCAACCCCCCCCTCCCCCCCAGTGTCCCTAAGTCCAAAACAAGTCGGCATTTTTAGACAAAAATTACCCAGCCAGAGCGCATGTGTGTGTGTGCATGTGTGTGTGCATGTGTGTGCATGTGCGTGTGCACACATGCACACACACACGCACACAACACACACGCACACACTCACACACACAACTCACACACTCACACACACNCACACACTCACACAACACTCACACTCACACACACACTCACACACACTCACACACACACGCACACACACACTGACACACGCACACACGCACGCACTCACACACACACACTCACACACACACTCACACACCACACACACTCACACACACTCACACACACACACACACACTCACACACACTCACACACACACTCACACACACACACACACTCACACACACTCACACACACACGCACACACACACGCACACACGCACACACACACTNACACACACACTCACACACACACTCACACACTCACACACACACTCACACACGATCAGCTCCCAGCTTTGAGCTGTCCTCTCTGTCGCAGAGAATTTGCATCAATCTTCTCTTCCCTGACCAACGGCCCTCCACCGACAAAACAAAGATAAAGCAGGCCCGTGTAGCCCCACGCACACTCACTCATACACTCGTACACATACTCATACACTCACTCGCTCATACACTCACTCATACACTCATACACTCACTCACACACTCACTCATACACTCACTCACTCGCTCATACACTCACTCATACATTCACTCACACACTCACTCACACACTCACTCACACACCCACTCACCCACTCACCACTAAGGTACTCATCAACCCACTCACTCACTCAGCCACTCACTCACTCAGCCACTCACCACCCACCCACTCACTCACCCACTCACCCTCACTCATTCACTCACCCACTCACCCACTCAGTCCCCACTCACTCACTCAGCCACTCACCCACTCAATCACTCACCCACTCACTCACTCAGCCACCCACCTACTCACCCACTCACTCACTCAGTCACTCACTCACTCACTCAGCCACTCACTCACTCACTCACNCACTCACCNACTCAGGAGCTCACCACTCACTCACTCACTCACCCACTCACCACCACTCACTCACTCATTCACCTACTCACTCACCCACTCATTCGCCCACTCACTCACTCACTCACCCACTCACCCACTAAGGTACTCATCAACCCACTCACTCACTCAGCCACTCACTCACTCAGCCACTCACTCACCACCCACTCACTCACCCACTCACCCTCACTCATTCACTCACCCACTCACCCACTCAGTCCCCCACTCACTCACTCAGCCACTCACCCACTCACTCACCCACTCACTCACTCAGCCACCCACTCACCCACTCACTCACTCAGTCACTCACCCACTCACTCACTCAGCCACTCACTCACTCACTCACCCACCACTCACTCACCCACTCACTCACNCAGCCACTCACTCACTACGCACTCACTCCTCATCCCTAACCCACTCAACCACNCACTCACNCAGCCACTCATTCACTCACCACTNACCCACTCACTGCACCCATTCACCACTCACCCACCCACTCACTCANCCACTCCACCCACTCGCCCACACACTCACCCACTCAACTCACTCACCCACTCACTCACCCACTCACTCACCCACTCACCCACTCAATCACTCACCCACTCACCCACCCACCTACTCACCACTCACCCACTTCCTCACTCAGCCACTCACTCACTCAGCCACTCACCCACTCACTCACTCACTCAGCCACTCACCCACTCACCCACCCACCCACTCACCCACTCACCCACTCACTCACTCACCACTCTGTAAATAAAAGAGCTTTGAAGACCATCGGATTCCTCCTGCCGCGGTATGAACGCAGATCCTCAAGGTTGACTATCAAAATGCGCTTAACACACTTAGCGGCGTGGCAGTCAGCACCACGCCCGGCTGAGTGGACCCGTGTAGCCTCAACAGACAGCTGGGGCAAGTGCTGTTAGTAGTAGCGAGTAGCAGCAGCAGCAGCTATGAAGGCTACCGGCACTGTGGCACACGAGGGGGTGGGTGGCCACCAGCACCACGCCCGGCCGCCTTTGTCTCCCCAGTGGCGATGTTTACGACTGCTACTACTACCACCTACACACCACCGCACGGGGAACTCATTTGAGGCTGAGCCGACCTAGAGGAGGCCCGGGACCGGTTCGATAATCGTCACGTGTTTGTCGGTGGCGGTGGTGGGGACGGCCGGGCATGCGGTTGGCGCGGTGCGCTAACCGCGGCGCCACCGCTCTTCGCACGCACACGCGCGTTCAATCAGACGCCGCGTCAGAGGCGTGCAGATGCGCGGGCACGTGACCGNCCCCCCTCACCCCCTCACCCCCTCTCCTCCCCCCTCACCCCCTCTCCTCCCCCTCACCCCCCTCCTCCCCCTCACCCCCTCACCCCCTCTCCTCCCCATCACCCCTCACCCCCTCTCCTCCCCCTCACCCCCTCACCCCCTCACCCCCTCTCCTCCCCCTCACCCCTCACCCCTCACCCCCTTCTCCTCCCCCTCACCCCTCACCCCCTCTCCTCCCCCTCACCCCCTCACCCCTCACCCCTTCTCCTCCCCCTCACCCCTCACCCCCTCTCCTCCCCCTCACCCCTCACCCCCCTCCTCCCCTCACCCCCTCACCCCTCACCCCCTCTCCTCCCCTCACCCCCTCTCCTCCCCCTCACCCCCTCACCCCCCTCTCCTCCCCCATCACCCCCTCACCCCCCTCTCCTCCCCCTCACCCCTCACCCCCCTCCACCCCCCTCCTCACCCCCCTCACCCCTCACCCCCTCACCCCCTCACCCCCTCACCCCCTTCTCCTCCCCCCTCCCCCCTCACCCCCCTCTCCTCCCCCTCACCCCCTCACCCCCCTCTCCTCCCCTCACCCCTCACCCCTCACCCCCCTCTCCCCCAGGGGGAGAGGGAGCGAACCCCACATGGGCAGAGTAACCCCCCCACCACTCCCCCACTACCACCCCCCCCATCACTTCCCCACCACTCTCCCCCACTCCCCCACCACTCCCACCACCACCCCCCACCACCCCACCACCACTCCCCCACCACTNCCCCCACTNCCACCCCCCCCCATCACTTCCCCCACCACTCTCCCCCACTACCACTCCACCCCATCACTTCCCCACCACTCCCCCCACTCCCCCACCACTCCCACCACCACCCCCCACCACCCCCCACCACTCCCCCCTCCACTCCCCACCACCACCCCCCCCCCACCACTCCCCCACCACTCACCACCCCCCCACCACTCCCCTCCCCCCACCACTCCCCCACCACTCCCCCCCACCATTCCCCCACCACTCCCCCCACCCCCCACCACTCCCACCACCACTCCCCCACCACTCCCCCCCACCACCACTCCCCACCACTCCCCCACCACCCCCCCCTCCACCACTTCTAGAACGACGTTTCGGGCACAACACAGGCGTCCTTCGTCAGGCGTTGCGCCCGAAACGGTCGCGAATTATTTCGTTTTGTTTCTACCCACGTGACTTTGCCGAAAGAGCCAACGAGTTGCGGTATCCCCGCAGTGACGAACGCTTCAAATTAAGATCGCCTCTCGTTTCGATTTCAAGCTTTCGTGACTGCAGCAGGATTCATCTTCTTGGCTCTTTCGGTAAAGTCATCACATAGAAGGGAAATAATAAAATAATAAAAATAAAACATAATAAAATACAATTCTCACGACGTTTCGGCCACAACGCAAGCAGCCGAAACGTCGTGAGAATTATTTTATTATGTTTTATTTTATTATTTTATTATTTCCCTTCTACGTGACTTTACCGAAAGAACCAAGAAGTTGTATTTTATTATGTTTTTTTTTATTATTTTATTGCTTCCCTTCCACGTGATGACTTTACCGAAAGAACCAAGAAGATGATCGCCTCTCGTTCTTCGCCGTTCCACGTCTAACATCACTTTGCGGGAGTGCGAGCCACGTGAATCGGGCTGGGTGTTTGATTTGCTCTCCCTAGCGCATGGAGGGGTGGGATGTGTTGATATTGGATGTGCTTAAGGAGATGAATGAGGCATCAGTTTGGGTATTCCGTGGTGCCGCATACATTGTGTGTGTGTTAAAAAGACGAGGGGAAAAGAGTTGAAATGATGAATGTTTGGAGTCGGTTTGTTGAGTTATTGTTTACTTTGTGGCAGATGGGTGAACATAAATGCAGGGTTATGTGTGTGTGTGTTCACAGTGTGTGTTCAGTGTGTGTGTGCAGTGTGNCACTGTGGTAGTGTGTTAGTTCAAGTGTGTGTGTGTGTGCACAGTGCGTGGGGACGAGGTAGCGTAGCGGCTATGAACCTGGCGACCCGGGTTCGATTCCCGCTCACGGCTAACACCAGTGACGATTATCTGAACCGGTCCTGGGCCTCCCCTAGGTCGACTCAGCCTCAAATGAGTACCTGGTGCGGTGTGTAAACATCGCCACTGGGGAGACAAAGGCGGTCGGGCGTGGTGCTGGCCACCCACCCCTCGTGTACCGTTCCGGCCTCAACAGTCTGTTAGGCTATACGGGGGATCTTTATTTTGTGTGTGCACGATGTGTTCACAGTGTGTGTGTGTCACAGTGGTGTGTGTCACAGTGTGTGGTGTCACAGTGTGTGTCACAGTGTGTGTGTGTCACAGTGTGTGTGTGTAGTGTGTGTGTGTCACAGTGTGTTTTACAGTGTGTGTGTGTGTNACNGTGTGTGTGTGTGTTTNTGTGTGTGTGTGTGTCACAGTGTGTGTGTGTGTGTCAGTGTGTGACTGTGTGACAGTGTGTGTGTGTGAGCGTGTNTNACAGTGTGTGTGTGTTTCACAGTGTGTTGTGTGTGTCACAGTGTGTGTGTCACTGTGTGTACAGTGTGTGTGTGTGTGTGTTCACAGTGTGTGTGTTCACAGTGTGTGTGTTCANCAGTGTGTGTCTGTGTTCACGGTATCTGTGTAGTCTGTGTGTCTGTGTTCACTGTGTGTCTGTGTTCATAGTGTGTGTCTGTGTGTGTTTGTGAGTGTGGGTGTTGTGAGTGTGTGTGTGAGGCTATGGGTATCTGTGTGAGTCTGTGGGTGTCTGTGTGAGTCTGGATGTCTGTGTGAGTCTATGGGTATCTGTGTGAGTCTGTGGGTGTCTGTGTCAGTCTATGGGTGTCTGTGGATGTCTGTGTGAGTCTGTGGGTATCTGTGTGAGTCTATGAGTGTCTGTGTGAGTCTATGGGTATCTGTGTGAGTTTGTGGGTCTCTGTGTGAGTCTGTGGGTCTCTGTGTGAGCCTATTGGTCTCTGTGTGAGTCTGTGGGTCTCTGTGTGAGTCTGTGGGTCTCTGTGTGAGCCTATTGGTCTCTGTGTGAGTCTGTGGGTCTCTGTGTTAGTCGGTGGGTGTCTGTGGATCTCTGTGTGAGTCTGTGGGTCTCTGTGTGAGTCTGTGGGTCTCTGTGTGAGTCTACGGGTTTCTGTTTAAGTCTGTGGGTCTCTGTATGAGTCTGTGGGTGGCTGTGTGAGTCTGTGGGTATCTGTGTGAGTCTGTGGATATCTGTGTGAGTCTATGGGTGTCTGTGTGAGTCTATGAGTGTCTGTGTGAGTCTATGGGTATCTGTGTGAGTCTATGAGTGTCTGTGTGAGTCTGTGGGTATCTGTGTGAGTCTATGGTGTATGTGTGAGTCTATAAGTGTCTGTGTGAGTCTATGGGTATCTGTGTAAGTCTATGGGTATCTGTGTGAGTTTGTGGGTGGCTGTGTGAGTCTGTGGGTGGCTGTGTGAGTCTATGGGTATCTGTGTGAGTCTGTGGGTGTCTGTGTGAGTCTATGGGTATCTGTGTGAGTCTATGAGTGTCTGTGTGAGTCTGTGGGTATCTGTGTGAGTCTATGGGTGTCTGTGTGAGTCTATGGCTGTCTGTATGAGTCTATGGGTGTCTGTGTGTCTCTGTGGATCTCTATGTGAGTCTGTGTCTCTGTGTGAGTCTGTGTGAGTCTATGGGTGTCTGTGTGAGTCTATTGGTGTCTGTGTAAGTCTGAGTACCTGTGCGAGTATGTGGATATCTGTGTGAGTCTATGGGTGTCTGTGTGAGTCTATGGGTGGCTGTGTGAGTCTGTGTCTCTGTGTGAGTCTGTGTGAGTCTGTGTGTCTCTATGTGAGTTTGTGATTGTGAGTTTGTGTGGTTGTGTTTGTGTGATTGTGAGTTTGTGTGGTTGTGATTGTGAGTTTGTGTGGTTGTGTTTGTGTGTTTGTGTGGTTGTGATTGTGAGTTTGTGTGGTTGTGTTTGTGTGTTTGTGTGGTTGTGATTGTGAGTTTGTGTGGTTGTGATTGTGAGTTTGTGTGGTTGTGGTTGTGTGTTTGTGTGGTAGTATGGTTGTGCGATCAGAGGGGGGCAGGGGGGGGCGGTGTATCGAGCGGCTCACGAATCAGGAGAAGCGGGCTTCCTAGACGCACACTTAATGCGGCTAATCGGATCGCGAGGGTTTGGGGAGCCAAGTGGTGGGGAGGATTAGGATCAGGCCCTTTGCGATAGCCGGCAAACGAGGCTATTAGGTGAATTACGGGGCGTGGGGGCTGGCTGGGCTTGACTCTGGACCCCTTATCGATATTGTGGATCCACTTAACACTTCCCATGGGACGTGGTGGAGGGTTTTGTGGGGGGGGGGGGGTCTTTGAGCTCACGGCTGACGAAATGTTGTGTGAGCCTGTGTGTACGTGCTGAGGATTTGCTCAATTACAGCACAACCGGGTGTGTGCTGTGATTGTATACTACGCTGTGTGCACTACACTTTATACTACACTATACACTACATTATACACTATACACTACGCTGTGCACTACGCTGTGCACTATACTATACACTACACACTACACTACTAATACACTACACTACACTATACACTACTACTACACTATNCACTATGCACTAACACTACACACTATACACTACACTATACACTACACTATACACTACACTATACACTACACGATACACTACACACTATACACTACACTATACACTACACACTACACACTACACTATACACTACACACTACACCACTACACGCTACACTAAACACTACACACTACACTATACACTACACAACACTACAGTGAGGGAAAAAGTATTTGATCCCCTGCTGATTTNGTACGTTTGCCCACTGACAAAGAAATTATCAGTCTATAATTGTAATGGTAGGTTTATTTGAACAGTGAGAGACAGAATAACAACAAAATCCAGAAAAACGCATGTCAAAAATGTTATACATTGATTTGCATTTTAATGAGGGAAATAAGTATTTGACCCCTCAATAAGAAAGATTTCTGGCTCCCAGGTGTCTTTTATACAGGTAACGAGCTGAGATTAGGAGCACACTCTTAAAGGGAGTGCTCCTAATCTCAGCTTGTTACCTGTATAAAAGACACCTGTTCACAGCAATCAATCACATTCCAAACTCTCCACCAGGCCAAGACCAAAGAGCTCTCCAAGGATGTCAGGGACAAGATTGTAGACCTACACAAGGCTGGAATGGGCTACAAGACCATCGCCAAGCAGCTTGGTGAGAAGGTGACAACAGTTGGTGCGATTATTCGCAAATGGAAGAAACACAAGAACTGTCAATCTCCCTCGGCCTGGGCTCCATGCAAGATCTCACCTCGTGGAGTTGCAATGATCATGAGATCGGTGAGAATCAGCCAGAACTACACGGGAGGATCTTGTCAATGATCTCAAGGCAGCTGGGACCATAGTCACCAAGAAAAACAGTTGGTAACACTACGCCGTGAAGGACTGAAATCCTGCAGCGCCGCAAGGTCCCCTGCTCAAGAAAACATATACATGCCGTCTGAAGTTTGCCAATGAACATCTGAATGATTCAGAGGACAACTGGGTGAAAGTGTTGTAGTCAGATGAGACCAAAATGGAGCTCTTTGGCATCAACTCAACTCGCCGTGTTTGAGGAGGAATGCTGCCTATGACCCAAGAACACCATCCCCACCGTCAAACATGGAGGTGGAAACATTATGCTTTNGGGGTGTTTTTCTGCTAAGGGACAGGACAACTTCACCACATCAAAGGGACGATGGACGGGGCCATGTACCGTCAAATCTTGGTGAGAACCTCCTTCCCTCAGCCAGGGCATTAAAATGGGTCGTGGATGGGTATTCCAGCATGACAATGACCCAAAACACACGGCCAAGGCAACAAAGGAGTGGCTCAAGAAGAAGCACATTAAGGTCCTGGAGTGGCCTAGCCAGTCTCCAGACCTTAATCCCATAGAAAATCTGTGGAGGAGCTGAAGGTTCGAGTTGCCAAACGTCAGCCTCGAACCTGAATGACTTGGAGAAGATCTGCAAAGAGGTGGGACAAAATCCCTCCTGAGATGTGTACAAACCTGGTGACCAACTACAAGAAGCGTCTGACCTCTGTGATTGCCAACAAGGTTTGCCACCAAGTACTAAGTCATGTTTTGCAGAGGGGTCAAATACTTATTTCCCTCATTAAAATGCAAATCAATTTGTAACATTGTTGACATGCGTTTTTCTGGATTTTTTGTTGTTGTTATTCTGTCTCTCACTGTTCAACTAAACATACATTAAAATTATAGACTGATAATTTTTTGTCAGTGGGCAAACGTACAAAATTAGCNAGGGGATCAAATACTTTTTTCCCTCACTGTACATGGCTCAGCTGGTGCCTTACCTGGTCAAATACAAAGTTAAATGTTAGTTGAGTCGATGAGTCTCTGTGTCTCTATGGCCTGTATGTGTATCTATGTGTCTCTATGTGTCTCTGGGCCTCTATGTCTCTATGGTCTCTATGTATCTCTATGGGTCTATGTGTCTGTCTATGTATCTATGGATCTCTATGGAACTCTATGGTTTCTGTGTGTCTCTATGCATCTCTATGGTCTCTATGCTTCTCTATGCGTCTCTGTGTCTCTATGGGTCTCTATGTGTCTCTATGGGTCTCTATGGTCTCAATGGGTCTCTGTGTCTCTATGGGTCTCTATGTGCCTCTATAGGTCTCTATGTGTCTCTATGGGTCTCTATGTATCTCTATGTCTCTATGCATCTCTATGTGTCTCTATGGGTCTCTATGGGTCTCTGTGGGTCTCTGTGTGTCTCTATGTGTCTCTATGCGTCTCTATGTGTCTCTATGTGTCTCTATGTGTCTCTATGCCTCTCTATTCATCTCTCTGTGTCTCTACGTGTTTAGAGTATTTAGCAAACTGCCACGATTCTCCGCGTGACGACGACGACGTACCGCCACCATTTGCGATGGCCGGCTTCTGACGATGCTGAAAACAATCAACAACAACAACAACCACCACCACCCCCCCACCACCACCACCACCTTCTGCACAGGTGCAGCAGTGCTGGGCTCAGCACACGGAGCGAGTGAACGCCGCGTGCAGGAAGCGCTGCGTCTCAACGTGCGGCGTTCCCTGCAAGCTCTCGCACGCCCTCGCGTCGGCGGTGGTGGCGGTGGTGGCGGTGGTGGTGGCGGTGGTGTGGTGGTGGTGGTGGTGCCGATGGCGCCGCTGCACCGAGCCCTCTCTTCCGCGTCTTCGTGGGGCTCCAACAGCATCCGGTGCAGGCGGGTGGACGCCGCAGGTGACGGGTGTGGTTGTGGTGGTTGTTGTGGTGGTTGTGGTGGTGGTTGTGGTTGTGGTGGTGACGCAAGTCATCACCGCAGCGATGCGATTTTGCTCCGGCGAGTGTGGTTCAGTGGTGGGAGTTTGAAGGTAAATTGACCCATCCACTCAATAACCCACCCACCATCTCACCCACTCACCCACTCAACCACCCACCCACTCATTCACTCACTCACCCACTCACTCATTCACTCACTCACCCACCCATTCACTCACCCATCCACTCACTCACTCACCCACNCATTCACCCACCCACTCATTCACTCACCCACCCACTCATTCACTCACCCACTCATTCACCCACCAGCTCACTCACTCTCCCACTCATTCACTCACCCACCCACTCATTCACACCCACCCACTCATTCACTCACCCATCCACTCACCCACCCACTCATTCACTCACCCCATTCACACCCACCCACTCATTCAATCACCCACTCATTCACTCACCCACTCATTCACTCACCCACTCATTCACCACCCACTCATTCACCCACCCACTCTTTCACTCACCCACTCATTCACCCACCCACCCACCCAATCACTCACCCACCCACCCACTCACCCACCGTCTCACCTACCCAATCACTGACCCACCGACCCATCCAATCACCCAATCACCCACTCACCCACCCTCTCCTCATGCACCTGCCTGGCACAGCAGTCACACATGGCACCGCTGGGTCTGTCCCGTGACCTGTTCCTGCACCTAGCCTGGCATAGCAGTCAACCCATGGCACCGCTGGGTCTGTCCCGTGACCTTCATGCACCTAGCCTGGCACAGCAGTCAACCCATGGCACCTGCTGGGTCTGTCCCGTAACTTCCTGCACCTAGCCTGGCACAGCAGTCAACCCATGGCACCCGCTGGGTCTGTCCCGTGACCTCCTCCTCCTGCACCTAGCCTGGCACAGCAGTCAACCCATGGCACCTGCAGGGTCTGTCCCGTGATCTCATCCTCCTGCACCTAGCCTGGCACAGCAGTCAACCCATGGCACTGCGGGTCTGTCCCGTGACCTCTTCCTGCACCTAGGCTGGCACAGCAGTCAACCCAATGCACCTGCAGGGTCTGTCCCGTAACCTCTTCCTGCACCTAGCCTGGCACAGCAGTCAACACATGGCACCTGCTGGGTCTGTCCCGTGACCTCCTCCTGCACCTATTTGTGTGTGTTGTTGTNTTGTGTGTTGTGTGTGTTGTTGTGTGTGTTGNTGTGTGTTGGTGTGTGTGTTGGTGTGTGTGTTGTGTGTGTTGTGTGTGTGTTGTGTGTGTGTTGNTGTGTGTGTGTGTTTGTGTTGTTGTGTGTGTTGGTGTGTGTTAGCAGTGTGTGTTTTGTGTGTGTGTGTTGGTGTGTGTTTTGTTGTGTGTGTGGTGTGGGTGTGTTGTTGTGTGTGTGTTGTGTGTGTTGGTGTATGTGTTGTGTGTTAGCGAAGTTGCTTCTAGCGAACAGCACTTGCCCAAAAAAGTCTGCTGAAGACTAGACGGGGAGGGGATCTCTGCCTTTGTGTATGAGATCATGCCAGTGATTGCGTGTGTCTGTGTGCATGTGTGTGTGTCTGCATGTGCATGTGCGCGTGTGTGTATCTGTGTTCATGTGCGCGTGTGCGTGTGCGCGTGTGCACGTGCGCGTGTGCTCGTGTGTGTCTGTGTGCATGTGCGTGTGTGCATGTGTGTCTGTGTGCATGTGTGCATGTGTGCGTATGTGCATGTGTGTGCGTGTGCGTGTGTGTGCGTGTGGCGCGTGCGTGTGTGTGCGTGTGCGTGTGTGTGCGTGCGTGTGCGTGGTGTGCGTGTGTGTGCGTGTGCGTGTGTGTGCGTGTGTGTGCGCGCGCGCGCGCCTGCATCTCATTACCAACATTGCAAGCATGCGTGTGTGTGCGTGAGTGTGTTTGTGTCTCTCTGTGTGAGTCGTGTTTCTTCCAGCGTGTCAGTGTAAGTGCACGCATGCATGCTTCCCTCCTGCACGTGGGCCTGCCTGCCTGCGTGTGTGCGCGTCTGTGTGTCCCTGTGTGTGTGTGTCCCTGTGTGTGTGTGTCCCTGTGTGTGTGTGTCCCTGTGTGTGTGTGCCCTGTGTCTCGGTCAGTCGACCCGTGACACCTGGGTCTGCCCCGTGACCTCCTGCCAGCGGGCGTTCGACACTTCACGTGGCCTCAAGGTGCACTTGGCCTGGCACAAGCATCGTGGTGACGTCACCGCCACTTAGTGGCGAATGGCGGTTGTTGTTGTTGTGTGCTGGTTTGGTGGGGAGCAGTGGTATAGCGGTTAGCGCTGCGCTATGAACCCAGCGACCCGGGTTCGATTCCCGCTCACGGCCAACACCAGTGACGATTATCTGAACCCGTCCTGGGCCTCCCCTAGGTCGACTCAGCCTCAAAATGAGTACCTGGTGCGGTGTGTAAACATCGCCACTGGGGAGACAAAGGCGGTCGGGCGTGGTGCTGGCCACCCACCCCTCGTGTACCGTTCCGGCCTTCATAGGTGCTCGCTAACAGCACTTGCCCCTACAGTCTGTTAAGGCTATACGGGGTCTTTGTTTTTTGGTGCTGGTTTGTGGTGGTTTCAAACGGCCACAGCGGCCAAATGGGTGCTCTGGACGGATGCCAGGGCTGGGAACCCCTCCACCTTCAATTTAACTATCACTAAACTACGTGGCCGGGAGTCGGAGCCATTCGGGTGCGACAGGGATGTCCTCTGGCTCCCACATTATTTAACATCTATTTCTACCACGTAGTTGGTGAAGCCTTCAATAGCTGTAGCGGAGGAATTTCCATCTGGTACAGATACAATGGAGGCTGATCGATGCCCGGGTGCGGTCAAGGATGGCTCCCTATTGCTCAACCACGTTATGTATGCCGATGATCTGGTAATTGCTGCTCACTCAGAGGAGGAGTTGGAGGCGCTGCTGCTGAACCTGGAGGTTGCCACTAAAAGGTGGGCCTTACCATCAGCCCCACCAAAACTAAGTACTGCCTGGGTATTTTGTACCATCGGGCACTCCACCCCACAACTCCCAATCGGTGATGGGGCAGTTGTGGAGAGAGTGGAGAATTTGCCATACCTGGGTAGTGTGCTCATGACCGGCTCCGGTTTGACAGAAGAGGTTTCACTCCGAATCAGTCGAGCGGCATTATCATTTCATCGGTTGTGTAACGCTGGTGGAAGCTACCTGGTCTGTCGCTCCGCATGAAGCTTCAGGTCTTCTCGGCCACAGTCATTCCCTCCCTTCTCTACGCTTGCGAAACGTGGACCCCCCTAATGGAACATCTTCGCCGGTTAGAAACATTTAGGCTGGTCTCCGACGATCCATCCTGGGTTTAACCAGGCTGGATCGTGTGAGGAGCTCACAAATCCTTGAAAGATCTGGACAAAGTCCCATCGGTGAGCTCCTCCGGCAGGCAAAGCTGCGTTGGCTGGGTCATGTAGCCCGCATGCCCAGCCACCGCATGCCTAAACAGCTTTTGTTCGGCCGGATCGAGGGGCTAAACGGGCACGGCACGGGCTAGAGAAGAGATGGAGTGATGTGGTACAGGAGGCCCTGGCTAGAGAAGAAATGGAGTGATGTGGTACAGGAGGCACGGGCTAGAGAAGAGATGGAGTGATGTGGTACAGGAGGCCCTGGCTAGAGAAGAGATGGAGTGATGTGGTACAGGAGGCACGGGCTAGAGAAGAGATGGAGTGATGTGGTACAGGAGGCACGGGCTAGAGAAGAGATGGAGTGATGTGGTACAGGAGGCACGGGCTAGAGAAGAGATGGAGTGATGTGGTACAGGAGGCACGGGCTAGAGAAGAGACGGAGTGATGTGGTACAGGAGGCACGGGCTAGAGAAGAGACGGAGTGATGTGGTACAGGAGGCCGGCTAGAGAAGAGATGGAGTGATGTGGTACAGGAGGCACGGGCTAGAGAAGAGATGGAGTGATGTGGTACAGGAGGCACGGGCTAGAGAAGAGATGGAGTGATGTGGTACAGGAGGCACGGGCTAGAGAAGAGATGGAGTGATGTGGTACAGGAGGACGTGGAGCTGAGTGGACTTACTGACTACCTTATTACTTCTGTAATAAGTTAGTGCCCTACCTTATTACAGACCAACTCAGACACTTATTTCCCACCCTGTCCCCTAATAAAGCTTAACGTTCATCGTACAAAGTCCCATCACAAGGGAGAAACACAAACAAATCGACACAAACATCAAAATACAGTGATCCCTCGCCACTTCGCGTTTCAAGTTTCGCGGCCTCAGTGCATCGCGGCTTTTTCGAACTGATTTAAAGGCCTCATTATACCTGTGCAGTAGTAACACCATCATCATCTTTGCAGCTGATCTGGCTGTGACTGTCCCACCTGATGACGGAGACTTGTGTTGCCTCCGAAACGTCGTGATCTTTATTTTATTTTATTTTTTTATTAATTTTGATGTTTTACCTACCTGGTGACTTTACCGAAAACACCTAAGAATATGATTCCTTGCAGTCACGAAAGCTTCAAGTCTAGAACCATCATCATCATCATTCATCATCACATTCATCGAACTGCACAGGTCTGTCATCGTCGTCATTGTCATCGTCATCGTCGTTACTAGAGTCAAGCCTCAAGATGCTAGTGTCATTTGTGAGTGTAGAACACCATAATATGTATCGTATGAGAGAGAGAGAGAGTGAATGTGTAATATTAAAGTTTTATAATTAAATATATATAACTTCTTCTTGGTTCTTTCGGTAAAGTCACGTAGAAGGGAAGTAATAAAATAATAAAAAATAAAACATAATAAAATTAAACATAATAAAAATAATATTTTATTATGTTTTATTTTTATTATTTTTATTACTTCCCTTCTACGTGATGACTTTACCGAAAGAACCAAGAAGATGAATCCCTGCAGTCACGAAAGCTTTAAATCAAATATATTTAAGTNAAAAAAATATATAAAATATAATTATACACATTTTAAACATTCTGGTACCCACACACACACATATACGGAAATTCCTAGGGTGCCAATCCTACTTGGCAGATTTTCAACTATCATGAGGGGTTCCGGTCCCCATTAACTGCGATCAACGAGGGATCACTGTATACGAGTAGGATAATAGGGTTTTTCCCCTTTTTTCTGAAACCTTTTTACAAGGAATCGCGTGGTGCATTAACCACAATATTTGTGGTCAAAATGCAAACAAAAAGCACACTGATAATACATGCATTGTCCTTGAAACTATTGGTCCAGACCAGAGCCTCGTCTCAATTGGTGCTAGACCAGAGGACGCCAAAGGCGCACAGCTCAAAGACGATACCACACCCCTACGTGTTAATCTGGGTCAGTCGTGGAGGTCCGTGCGACCGGAGGAGCGATGGGGTAGCAGCAGCAGCGCCCCGCTCGCCGTGGCGGCTGCTCCCCGTCCCACGGGGGCACCGCTGGGCCCCGGATTTGCATTTAAAGTGTCAAGCGATTGTACCGCGGGCTCAACGCGCTCGCTCTCACGCTCGCTCGCTCTCACGCTCGCTCGCTCTCACGCTCGCTCGCTCGCTCTCACGCTCGCTCGCTCTCACGCTCGCTCGCTCTCACGCTCGCTCCCTCTCACGCTCGCTCCTCTCACGCTCGCTCGCTCGCTCGCTCGCTCGCTCGCTCTCACGCTCGCTCGCTCTCACGCTCGCTCGCTCGCTCACGCTCGCTCGCTCTCACGCTGCTCTCGCTCGCTCGCTCTCACGCTCGCTCTCCCTCACGCTCGCTCGCTCGCTCTCACTCTCGCTCGCTCGCTCTCGCTCGCTCGCTCTCACGCTCGCTCGCTCGCTCGCTCTCGCTCGCTCTCTCACGCTCGCTCTCGCTCGCTCTCACGCTCGCTCTCTCACACTCACTCTCTCACACTCACTCTCTCGCTCGCTCGCTCTCTCACGCTCTCTCGCTTTCACGCTCTCTCTCTCACGCTCACTCTCGCTCGCTCGCTCGCTCGCTCTCANGCTCGCTCTCTCACTCGCTCTCTCGCTCTCTCACTCTTGCTCTCTCGCTCGCTCGCTCTCTCGCTCTCTCACTCGCTCTCTCGCTCTCTCGCTCGCTCTCTCACGCTCGCTCTCTCACTCGCTCTCTCACTCCTCTCTCACTCGCTCTCTCACGCTCGCTCTCTCGCTCGCTCTCTCACGCTCGCTCTCTCACTCGCTCTCTCACGCTCGCTCTCTCGCTCTCTCACGCTCGCTCTCTCGCTCGCTCTCACTCTCACGCTCGCTCTCTCACTCGCTCTCTCACGCTCGCTCTNTCACTCGCTCTCACTCGCTCTCCTCGCTCTCTCGCTCTCTCGCTCACTCTCTCGCTCTCTCACGCTCGCTCTCTCGCTCTCTCACGCTCGCGCGCTCCTAGCCACCGTGATGATGATGAGAGATAGAGAGACACGCAGACTCGAAATATACAGCAGCAGGCATCGTCAGGGTCGGGACCGAACCCACGACCTCCTGTGACCAGGCGAGGTAGTCAACATCTCGCCATCAGCTCAGGTGAGCTGGTCGTGGCAGTGAGCACAGCAGCGAGAACTTGATGGGACCCCCCTGAGGAATCATAACCGTGAGCTGGAAATCGAAGCCGGGGTCATCGCTGGGGTGTGGTAGCGCAGCGTGGCGCTTACCGCTGCACCACCGCTNCCCCCCACACACCCCCCCCGCCCCACCACACCCCCCCCCCGTACGCCACACCACCGTAGGGCAATTAGCGGCGCTAACGAGAAGCGCGCCGTTCAATTAGCGGGCGGGAACATGGTGGTGGTGATGGTGGTGGGGTGGTGGTGGTGATGGGGTGATGGTGGCGGTGGTGTTGGTGGGTGGGTGATGGCGGTGATGGTGGTGGTGGTGGTGGTGGTGATGGCGGTGATGGTGGCGGTGGCGGTGGTGGTGATGGTGGTGGTGGTGGTGGCGGTGATGGTGATGGTGGTGGCGATGGTGATGGTGGTGGACGGTGGCGGTGGTGGTGGTGGTNGTGGTGNTGGTGGTGTGGTGGTAGTGGTGGTAGCGGTGGTGGCGGTGGTGGTTGCGGTGATGGTGGTGGTGGTGTGTGGCGGTGATGGTAGCGGTGGTGGTAGTGGTGGTGGTGGCGGTGGTAGTGGTGGCGATGGTGTTGGTGGTGGTGTTGGTGGGTGGTGGTAGTGGTGGTGGCGTGGTGGTGGTGGTGGTGATGGTGTTGGTGGTGGTGGTGCGATGGTGATGGTGGTGGTGGTAGTGGTGGTGGCGGTGGTGGTGGTGGTGGCGTATNGTGATGGTGGTGGTGGTAGTGGTGGTGATGGTGGTGNGTGGTGGTGGTGGCGGTGCTAGAGAGAGACGGNTAGGGAAGGTGGAGGGGGAGGATGTGGAGATGAGGAGAGATGTTGACGCTCGTGGACGCGGTNCANCCCCCCCCCCCACCTCTTGGTTGGGTGGTGGGTGNGTGGGTGGGTGAGTGGTGGTGGTGNGTGGTGGTGGGTNGGTGGGGGTGGTAGTGGGTGGGTGGGTNGGTGATGGGTGGGTGAGTGGGTGGGGGGGTGGTGGTGGGTGGTGGGTGGGTGGTGTGGGTGGTGGTGAGTGAGTGGTGGGTGGTGGGTGGGTGGGTGGGTGNGGTGGTGGGGGTNGGTGGTGATTGGGTGGTGGGTGAGTGGGTGGGTGGGTGGTGGTGGTGGTGGGTGGGTGAGTGGTGGGTAGTGGGTGGGTGGTGGGTGAGTGGGGGAGTGGTTNGGGGNTGGTGAGTGGTGTGTGGGTNGGTGGTGAGAGAGTGGGTGGTGGGTGGTGGGTGGTGGGTGGGTGNTGGTGGGTGGGTGATGAGTGGGTGGGTGNGTGAGTGTNGTGGGTGGTGANTGGTGGGTGGTGNGTGGGTGAGTGGGTGGGTGGGTGAGTGGGTGGGTGGTGAGGGTGGTGAGTGGGTGGGTGAGTGGGTGGGTGNGGGGTGGGTGGGTGAGTGGGTGGGTGAGTGGGTGGGTGGGTGGGTGAGTGGGTGGTGAATGGTGGGTGGTGGGTGAGTGGTGGGTGAATGGTGGGTGGGTGAGTGAATGGGTGGGTGGTGAGTGGGTGGGTGGGTGGGTGAGTGGGTGGGTGAGTGGGTGGGTGTGGGTGGGTGGGTGGGTGAGTGGTGGGTGGGTGGGTGNTGGTGAGTGAGTGGGTGAGTGGGTGGTGAGTGGGTGGGTGGTGATGGGTGGGTGAGTGGGTGGGTGGTGGGTGGGTGGGTGAGTGGTGGGTGGGTGAATGAGTGGGTNAGGGTGGTGAGATGGTGGGTGGGTGAGTGGGTGGGTGGTAGTGGGTGGGTGATGTGGGTGGGTGGGTGAGTGGGTGGGTGGGTGGTGAGTGGGTGGGTGAGTGGGTGGGTGAGTGGTGGGTGGGTGAGTGGGTGGTGAGTGGGGGTGGGTGGGTGGGTGAGTGAGTGGGTGGGTGGGTGAGTGGGTGGGTGAGTGGGTGGGTGTGGGTGGTGGTGGGTGGGTGAGTGGGTGGTGGGTGAGTGGGTGGGTGAGTGGGTGGGTGGGTGAGTGGGTGGGTGAGTGGGTGGGTGAGTGGGTGGGTGAGTGGGTGGGTGGTGAGTAGAGTGGGTGGGTGANTGGGTGGGTGGGTGAGTGGGTGGGTGGGTGAGTGGTGGGTGAGGTGGGTGAGTGGGGTGGGTGAGTGGGTGGTGGGTGAGTGGGTGGGTGAGTGGTGGGTGAGTGGTGGGTGGGTGGTGGGTGGGTAGTGGGTGGGTGAGTGGGTGGGTGGGTGAGGGGTGGGTGGGTGAGTGGTGGGGTGGGTGGGTGAGTGGGTGGGTGATGGTGGGTGGGTGAGTGGGTGGGTGGGTGAGTGGTGGTGGTGGGGGTGGGTGGGTGGGTGAGGGTGGGTGAGTGGGATGGGTGGGTGAGGGTGGGTGAGTGGGTGGGTGAGTGGGTGGGTGGGTGAGTGGGTGGGTGGGTGAGTGGGTGGGTGAGTGGGTGGTGGGTGAGTGGTGGGTGATGGGTGGGTGAGTGGGTGGTGGTGGGGTGAGTGGGTGGGTGAGTGGGTGGGTGAGTGGGTGGGTGGGTGAGTGGTGGGTGGTGAGTGGGTGGGTGAGTGGGTGGGTGAGTGGGTGGGTGGGTGAGTGGGTGGGTGGGTGAGGTGGGTGGGGGTGAGTGGGTGGTGAGTGGGTGGGTGAGTGGGTGGGTGCGTGGGTTTGTGGGTGGTGGGTGGGTGAGTGGGTGGTGGTGGGTGAGTGGGTGGGTGGGTGGTGGGTGTGGTGGTGGGTGAGTGTGGTGGGTGGATGGGTGGTGGGTGGGTGATGTGGTGGGTTAGTGGGTGGGTGGGTGGGTGGGTGAGTGGGGTGGGTGGGGGTGTGGTGGTGAGTGAGTGGGTGGGTGAGTGGTGGGTGGGTGGTGGTGTGAGTGGTGGGTGGGTGAGTGGGTGGGTGGGTGGTGGGTGGGTGGTGGGTGTGGTGGGGGTGGTGGGTGGGTGGTGGGTGGGGTGGGTGGGTGGGTGAGTGGTGGGTGGTGGGTGAGTGGTGAGTGGTGGGGGTGGGTGAGTGGTGGGTGGTGGTGAGTGGGTGGGTGGGTGGGGGTGAGGTGGTGGGCGTGGGTGGGTGGGTGAGTGGTGGTGGGTGGGTGGTGAGTGGGTGGGTGGGTGNGTGGTGGTGGGTGGGTGAGTGGTGGGTGGTGGGTGAGTGGTGGGTNGGTGGGTGGTGGGTGAGTGGTGGGTGGGTGGGTGAGGGTGTGGGTGAGTGGGTGGGTGGGTGATGGTGGGTGAGTGGTGGGTGGGGGTGGGTGAGTGGGTGGGTGAGTGGGTGGGTGGGTGAGTGGGTGGGTGGGTGGGTGGGTGGGTGAGTGGGTGGGTGGGTGGTGAGTGGGTGGTGATGGGTGGGTGGGTGGTGCGTGGGTGGTGAGTGGGTGGGTGAGTGGGTGGGTGGGTGAGTGGGTGGGTGCGTGGGTGGGGGGTTGAGTGGGTGGGTGGGTGAGTGGTAGTGGGTGGGTGGGTGAGTATTGGGTGGTGCTGTGAGGTTCGTGAGCGGGTGGGTGAGTGGGTGGGTGGGTGAGAGGGTGGGTGAGTGGGTGATTGGTGAGTGGGTGGGTGAGATGGTGGGTGATTGGGTGATGATGGGTCGGTGGGTCAGTGATTGGGTAGGTGAGACGGTGGGTTGGTTGAGTGA
>WFAB01002150.1:0-55604 GCA_018977245.1 Lethenteron camtschaticum
CCACTTGAAATCCAGGTCACCGGTTCCATATCTCGAGTTCGACAGCTGAAGCCATGGGCAAGTCCAACCAATGTTTGAACCTGTTCTGGGCCTCATACCGCAATGATATTTTGCAAAATGGATGTTTTCATTAACGTGCATCTCACAAGATTACATTCGTGTTTACACATACGCAGCAGTATTAAAGGTATACACCGCAGTTAGTCAGTGCCATATCGTGTGTGCAGTGGGGTCCAGTGCAAGTCCCCCTCCCTCTTCTAAGCCGTCTGGGCAGCATCACAAACAACCTGGCCACCATTACCCCTCTAGAGGGCGTCTCCTTCTCGAAGCGGCGGCCCTTCGACGCTTGCTTTCCCTAGCGTCGCCACGCCGCGTGTGCGCGCACGTGTGCTCCTTGCCTGCGACGGTGGTCTCGACGTAGATCTTGTCGGACAAGGGCCCGTCGCCAGCGGACGTGAAGGCGAGCACGCGAAGCACGTGCGGCGTGTTGGGCGCCAGGCCGCCCAACAAGGCGAAAAAGTCATCGCCGCCGACGACGCTCTCCAGCCAGGTGCTCTCGGGCCGCACGGGTTCGACGGCGCAGTAGACGGTAGCCACGGATCACCCCGTTGGGCACCTTGGGCTGGCGCCACGCTATCAGCAGGATGGGGGTGCGGCCCAGCATGTACGCGTGCACGTTGCGCGGCGGCCCGACGGCGCCTGTTCGCCGGTGCGCGCCAATGCCGGCGGGCTGGGCGGCCCGCGCCCCATCCCGTTCACGCCAGCACCCGCAGCTCGTACATCGAGTCGGGCTCCAGGCCCGCGAGCGTGTGCTGCGTGTCGGGCACGGCGTCCGTCTCCCGGAAGGGGCCCTCCGACGATTGCAGCTTGTACTGCGGCGACAGCGGGGTTGGGGGGCGGGCGGTGGTGGAGATCGCTCGCTCGACGCACGCGTTTATATCCGCGTAAGATGCGCGGGCGCCGGGGTCGAATTTCACAGCAAGATAAGCACCGCTGCACTACCGCTTCCCACCACAACCGCATACCTAACAACAACAACCGCCATTCGCCACTAAGTGGCGGTGACGTCACCACGACGCTTGTGCCAGGCCAAGTGCACCTTGAGGCTACCACGTGAAGTGTCGAACGCCCGCTGGCAGGAGGTCATACCTAACACACGCGCGCACACACACTGCCTTTGCAACTCGAGCATACGGCTGTATCCGCGCGCCGCAGCACAGAAGATGAAGTCGGTAACTTTTTGGCTGGGTAATGTAGGAATCGTAACTGAGAAACCATCGAGTTTCCTGCGGATTCATCTTCTTGGTTCTTTCGGTAAAGTCACGTAGAATGGAAGTAATAAAATAATAAAAATAAAACATCATAAAATAATTCTCACGACGTTTCGGCCACAACGCAAGCAACCGTCTTCAGGTGAAGAACAGGTCTGTCGAGAAGACAGCATCTGAATGACTTTCCGACAGACCTGTTCTTCACCTGAGGACGGCTGCTTGCGTTGTGGCCGAAACGTCGTGAGAATTGTATTTTATGTTTTATTTTTATTATTGTATTACTTCCCTTCTACGTGACTTTACCGAAAGATGAATCCCTGCAGTCACGAAAGCTTTAAATGGAATTTTTTCCTGCGGATGTTAACTACCTCGCCTGCTATGAATGAGGGAGGGTTTGATCCCGACCCTGACGCCTGCTGCTGCTGTATATTTGGAATTTGCGTGTCTCCGTCACGGTGGTCGCGTGGATTTTTCTCCGGGTTCTCCGGTTTTTCCTTCCACATTTAGAATCGGCGTGCGTTTAAGAGCACTTGGCTGCTATACATTTCAAGCCACTTCGCTGAACTATCATCCGTGACCAGGTCACTTCTGAAAAAGAGCTATACAGCTCAGTGGGCTAAACTCCAAACATACAGGCGTCTGGGTCGGCATGGAAACCACGTTTCACCAGCAGGATGCCCAATGCTTCGGCATGCTGCAAGCCGTCCTCACCTGGATGATGTAGAAGAGGACAGGGTCAGGGCCGAGCAAGTCCCATGTCAGCGTCACGCTGGTCGACGTGGTCTCCGTCATCGACAAGCCCAGGGTCGTCGGCAGGCCTGGGGGAGGTGGGCAGGGTAGAGGGGGGCGGTGGGGGGTGATGGAGCGTGGTGAATCGGATAAGGGGGAGGCAATTGGCTACGATTGGCCAGTTGGAGTTAGGGTCAGAATGCAGAGTTGGGACATGGATGAGGAGGGAATTAATTTCCGTTGTGTGCAATGTTTGTTGTGATTAATCATACAAACACAAGATCCAGGTCCGATTCAACACAGTACAGACATTCTAGATTTGGAGCTTTCGTGACTTGCAAGGATTCATACTCTTAGTTCTATCGGTAAAGTCACCATGTAGGTGAAAAATTAAATTAAATTTAATAAAAATAAAGCAATAAAAATCACGACGTTTCGGAGGTAACACAAGTCGCCGTCTTCAGGTGAAACCGTCACAGGAAAATCTATATATATAAAATCGTAAGATGTCTGTCTGTCCGTCTGTGTGTGTGTGTGTGGATTTCGGACCATACGCACTTTCATTGGACGGCGGTTGCCCCTGGCAACGGCTAGCCACGCCTTCGCCGCTTTCATTGGACCTGGCAACGGCTAGCGACGCCTTCGCCAAGGGCTGCAGTTTCATTGGACGGCGGTTGCCCCTGCCAACGGCTAGCCACGCCTTCGCCACTTTCATAAGCTCCGTATTTAATTAAATAATAGCCATTACACAGTATTGTTGGAGCGCTAGGGGGGGGGGGGAAGGAACGCCACCCGTACCCTGCCTCTTCCAAGCCGACAATTTTAGGCGAGGCCGCAGGCTTTGCACGCTACTAGGCCTCGACACCCACCACGCCACTCTGAGGTAAATTTATCAAGTTTTTCCTACTCTTCACTACACCCCCACCACAATGTGTGCTATTAATATTACTTTTAAACCCAACGCGCCAACAATCGATTACTTTAATGTTCACTGTACAAATACTCATTAAGCTGGGTGAGCGTACTGCCAGTCTATCATGTACACTGTAGCCTGCTTATTAAGCTCGGTGAGCGTACTGCCACTCTATCATGTACACTCTAGCCTGCTTATGAAGCTGAGTGCGTGTACTGGCAGTCTATAATGTGGACTCTTGGCCTGGTTATTATAATCGATTCTTTATATGTTCTTTGTACAAACAGTCATTAAGCTGCTTTGAGCGACCCCAGTTCGATTCCAACTCACGCCCACCACCGCTGACGATTATTTGAAACGGACCTGGCCCTCCCCTAGGTCCACTCAGCCTCAAACGCGTAACTGCTGTCGTGTGTGAACATCGTCACTGGGGAGACAAAGGCGGCCGGGCATCGTGGATCCAAGTCCCGGGCGAAGCCGGGTCATGTGTATGTGTGTTTGTGTTTATGTGTATGTCTGTGTGTCTCTATGTATGTGTGTATGTATGTGTATGTATGTGTTTGTGTGTATGTGTGTGTGTATGTATGTGGGTTTTTTTTGTATGTCTTTATGTGTATGTCTGCGTGTCTCTATGTATGTGTGTATGTACGTGTGTGCATGTGTTTGTGTGTATGTATGTGTGTATGTGTAATGGGTTCCGGAGACACTTGTAGATGTAACTTCTTTATTACAATACAACACTCCAACAGTCCTGATACTCTGTTACAGCCTAGGTACACAGCCTAGCTACACAGCCTAGATACTCTACTCTGGCTACGCTCTGGACTCGCCCTCACAAGGTCGTAGCGTCGGGAGTTCCAGAGTCCCAGTGCTGGCTCTCACAGGCATCCCAGGGTCTTCAGATGGCTGGTCGTGGGTCTTGGGTCTTGAGTTACAACTGGGCCGATCGTCCAGGGAGCTCTCCTTTTATGCCTGGCCGACGAGGGGTGGGTCTTGTGCGCCACCAGACATCCCACAGAGCACACACAGCCCCCCCCCCCCCCCCGTTGGCGGCGCCAAAAAGGCATAAGCGCCTGGGAACCCAACGCCTGGCGCCCAAAGGCTTAAAAGCGTCTGGATCCCCTGGGAACCCAGTGCCTGGCGCCCAGAGGCTTACGCGTCTGGACCCACCTGGGAACCCAGAGCCTACAGCAGCCCCTCCCTTCTTATGTCACTACATTACATGCCGGGTCCAAGCAAGACATCTGCTGGACTACATAGTGACGGACCAGCGGATGCGAACCCATGTCCTTGACACCAGGACCTACCGTGGAGCTGATCTTTCCTCTGACCATCGACTAGTCATCTGTAAGATGCGCCTGCCTTTCTTCCACTCCGGTGGTGGGTGTACACCCAGGATCCCATTCCAACCAAAAGTGGCCTGGTCTCCAGTTAGCTGATGAAAGTTGCAAGCAAGAATTTCATCATCGCTTGCAGCTGGGGTTGGCATCGTCCCCACTCCACTGATGTTGAGGGGAAATGGGCGAGGTTTAAGACTGTGACTCATGCAGCTGCAATGGGCTGCTTTGGGTACGCGGTCCAGACCTCCCCAGAAACCCTGGCTGACAGAGGAGGTGTTCAGGTTAATTGAGAAAAAGCGACAGGCCCACTCTCATCGCCTACAGTATCCCACGTCAGAGAATGAGGAGGTTTACCGCAGCCTTCGCTCGGAAGTTCGGAGAGCCGTAAGGCGTTGTAAGGATGGGTGGTGGTCGCGGGTTGCTGAGGAGATGGAGTCTGCCTCAGTGGCCCGTGATCACAAATCACTATTTAACTCCATCAAAAAAGTAACCTGCAGCGCCACACCTATTACCATCATTAGAGGAAAAAACGGTGATCCAATCTCCGACCCCCAGGAACAGGTTTGCAGATTTGCTGAGCATTTCTGTGAGGTCCTGGGGGAGGGAAATTCTCTCAGCCAGGAAAACATCATGGCACAAAGTGGGGATAACCCTGCTGAGGCTGCGGTGCCTCAAATATTGGAAGAGGTCACCCCCTGTGAGTGGCTGGCTGAGGTGCCAGCTGTTGAGGAAGTACTGAGGGCGATCCGGAGTCTGAGACCAGGGAAGGCACCGGGCAGAGATGATCTCCCAAGCGAAATGCTGAGGGAGGGTGGCGTTTTGTGCACAGACTGCCCTATATGACATCATAACAACAGTCTGGACCACTGGACGGGTTCCGCAGGACTGGAAGGATGCCCTGGTGGTCCCCCTCTTTAAGAAGGGGGACCGCACAGACTGTAACAACTACAGGGGCATCTCACTCCTCAGTGTGCCGGGTAAGGTCCTGGCAAGGATTATTCAACATCGCCTTGCTAGGCACGCTGAGGAGGGGCTTGCGGAGCCCCAATGCGGTTTCAGGAAAGGGCGGTCCTGCACAGATGCCATATTTTCTGTCCGTCTGCTACAGCAGAGGTGTAGGGAATTCCAAAAAGACCTACATCTCTGCTTTATTGACCTGGTCAAGGCCTATGATACCATCAGTAGGACTGGACTCTGGGTTGTTCTTCGTGCTTTCGGAGTCCCTGACCCTCTGCTCACGATCATTAAGGACCTTCATGATGGTGAGCGGGCCCGGGTAAAACTACGTGGCCGGGAGTCGGAGCCTTTCCCTGTACACCTTGGGGTGCGACAGGGATGTCCTCTGGCTCCCACATTATTTAACATCTATTTTGACCGCGTAGTTCGTGAAGCCTTCAATAGCTGTACCGGGGGAATTTCCATTTGGTACAGATATAATGGGAGGCTGATCGACGCCCGGGTGCGATCAAGGGATGGCTCCCTATTGGTCAACCACGTTATGTATGCCGATGATTTGGTAATAGCTGCTCATTCAGAAGAGGAGTTGGAGGCGCTGCTGCTGAGACTGGAGCGTGCCACTAAGAGGTGGGGCCTTACCATCAGCCCCACCAAACCAAGCACCTGCCTGGGTATTTTGTACCATCGGACACTCCACCCCCACAACTCCAATTGGTGATGGGGCAGTTGTGGAGAGAGTGGAGAGTTTCCCATACCTGGGCAGTGTGCTTATGACCGGCTCCAGTCTATCAGCAGAGGTCTCACTCCGAATCAGTCGAGCGGCAATATCTTTTCATCGGTTGCGTAACGCTGTGTGGAAGCTACCTGGTCTGTCGCTCCGCACGAAGCTTCAGGTCTTCTCGGCCACGGTCATTCCCTCCCTTCTCTACGCTTGCGAGACGTGGACCCCCCTGGTGGAGCATCTTCGCCGGTTGGAAACATTTAGGCTGGCCTGCCTACTGTTGTATCCTAACCCTTCTTCCAAAATGGAGATTAATAATATTTGATGATATTTTTATATATTATCTTTTTACTTGTTTTTTAATGAATGAAACACACCAAAGCGCAGCAAACTGCAAAACCCAGGTGTTGTTAAGTAATGAACTGGAGGAGGGCTAGGATGGCAGAATTTGCAACCTTGCTTCAAGGAAAGATAAGGCCTGATGAACGGGCACATGTCACCCGTGCAAGGGCAGAGACAGTGGGAGTGTCAGCCAGACATAGTTAAGGCAAAAGCCCAATCATCCTGCATGGTTTTAAAGTAACGTCAAAATTCGAAATTCAACAACAGAGTAGGCTAAATTATCGATCCTCGCGCTCGCTCAAATTGGAGACCAGGCTGCGAGCTACATCAATGAACTATTGCCCATTTGCTAATCCAATACTGAATGTTAATATTACTGAAGTCAAAACGAATTCTATGACCTCAGCACATGGGCAATAATAGGGCAGTGTCGACTCAAAGGCAATGGAAGAAAACAGAGGGCCTTTGTCTAAATCACAACCACAGAAAGCCAGGAATCATCACTGATTGTGTGTTCAGGGATTCCGAGCTAGTTAGAACACGTGCACACTGAGGGAACAAAGAAGTGGGTCAGCTCAAGGCTGTGTGCACAGGGGGGGAGCTGATTTAAACAACCCTGCACGTCTGAACGTGAGAGGGGGCCTTGGACCTGAAATTAAGAATAACACTCCCAGAGCAGAAGGTTGGATGGCCACAGCTGATTTAAAAGAGTGTTGTATATCTCTCAAGGCGGGCAAGACCCAGCTGAATAACAAGGCTGCGGGGGTCACCAGAAGTTCGCGTTCGCCTAGTTAAGACAAAAAGCTCAATTATTCTGTATTGCTATTGGAGTAACGTTAAAGTCGGAATTTAACAACAGGGTAGGCTAAAGTTATTGATATTCACACCCACTCCAATTGGACCAGGCCACAAGTTGCGCCTGCTGAACCATCACCATCATTAAGTCAATATGAAATGTTGTTTCCATGCTTTAATACTTTCTATACAACTCGACCCGAAGCATATGACAATCAGAACCTTCCTACGTCAAAATTGAATCGCACCCAGACAGGAGCGAATAGTCGATATAGGTTGAAGAGGGAAGGAAATTAAGAGCACGGCGAACTGCAGGCGTAAGCAAAAAGCCGGGGGCGACACCAGCCCAGCAACAGCGAGTCGGGCTTCGGCAGGCCATAAAGTAGAAATAATAACTCCCGGGGTCAGGGGACACAAGAAGAAGCAGGCAGACAAAAACCAGAACTGACTCCAAGGTTCAACCGCCCTCACCTACAAGGAGTGACGGAAATTAATGAGGCCTTGAGTTAACGGCGTCAGCTGGACGGCAACAACAACGGCGAGCAGAGATAGGGTGGGGCAAAGACTGCGGGGCTATGAAATGCAACTTCGTGTCAGTAAAGCTCTGACAAACAAGTTAAGTTAAAGACATCACAATACATAATATCGTACATAGCATCAATGTTAACGCTATTCACCGTAAACTATATTCCGCTTATATAACCATGCAGACACCAAGGAATACGAATTCCTAGGATCAAGAAGCTTACCCCTTGACCTAAGATATCGGAAATAAGTTAATAATAATAAGCATATGCATGAAAGACAAAGTAAAACTTATGAAAAGCCAGGATAACGGGATGAATCACCACCAGGTCGAATATAAATACATAATAAAAAAAACGATGTTAAACCCAGGGTCGGAGAGAAAGGGAGATCCCGGCCGTCTTTGTATCCCCGCAGCGCGGGATAGGAGTGTGTATACGCTCGGGGAAACACCTCCACTTGAGTCAAGCACCACGATGGGAAACGACAGACCTTAGGTTACATACAGAATCATAACTGTGAAATAGTAAGGGACAAATGTTAACTTAAAACTTTTTAACCATTTCTTTGTGCGCCGGGTCGGAGAGAGTGTTGCCCTTCCCTCCAGGTGGTGCAACACGAACAAAGACCCCTATGAGACGATTTGTAACGTCTGTGTTTTGGGTTCATGAAGAAGGCCAGACAAGAGATAATATTGCACCCAGACAGAGAGACGACCTCGAGGCAATTTGTAACATCTGATTGTTTGCTCGTGGGTTTATGGAGGGAGTGTGACAACGGAATATACCGTGGGTGATGCACACAAGGACATACGGACGTACGGACACACACATGGACACACCTGCCTACGGACAAATCCTGACACAGCAAAAATCGAAAGAAGCCCCGCCTTGTGGGCGGGATCCAGGGGGATTTTTCGGCATAAAGGAAAGGATCCTGAGCATTGGAAACCAGTGCGACCAGCGGGTCCACTCAGGAGTGCGACCAGCGGGTCCACTCAGGAGTGCGACCAGCGGGTCGGCTCAGGAGCGAGCTCGACCGGGAGGGTCGGCTCAGGAGGAGTGCGACCAGCGGGTCGACTCAGGAGCGAGGGCGACCAGCGGGTCGACCCAGGAGCGAGCTCGACCGGGAGGGTCGGCTCAGGAGCGAGCTGCGACCAGCGGGTCGGCTCGACTCATCTTCAGCTCGTCAACCTCTGCCGAGTCGGAGGTCTCTGCTGCCGCCGGAGTGGTGAGCATCGCGGTTTGGCGACGACCCAGCGCTGCGCGCTACGAGCGAGTTGTGGGCGCCACCTACCGACCGGGTTCCGAACTGCGACAGCGTATCAACAGCCATCCGAACCAGTTCACCACGGTGACAGGGGAGCGACTGATACGTATGACGCGCACCGCCCCCTCACCACACGACCGCCAGGCGTCTGTTTGACATAAAGAATCGACTCCGAACACTGACTATTCAAGACAACTCTTACCACTCAAACACACTCGAACCCATAAGCCATCCGTGGCTGGGAAGGCATCACAACGAGATCGAGTGATGGCCATCCGTCGTTTATAAGAGTATTCGTAATTTTTATCTTTAATATTTAGTGGGCTGTACTCTTAATCGCATAAATTCCCAACAGATCCATCAATACGAACTGATTCTTGGCACCTCCTTCCGCCGAGCCACGCTCACGTGGGGAGTGGTGGCCCACCGGATCCTTATCAGGTGATCTGGTCCCCAATTAGTAAACTTGGTATAAGATAACGATCTTCGGAAAAGGAGCACCGTCGCAGGCCCTTACTCCGAGCCGTTCTGTTGTCAGATAACCTGCCGATGTATCTGTTGAGATTGGTGCCTTTAAGAATAATAACTGTTTTTGATTGTGTTTTTTATCGCCGTATAATCTTTCAAGTATCTTTCAGTCATAATCGCCGCACGTACTCGCATCCTCTACAGAATATTCAACTGTCCCGTGACCCAAGGTGCTAACAACGTGATAAGGGTTGCGTATGATCAATAAGGAGTGCGGTACTGCGTGAACAATATTGAGTATAATCATTCATTAACGTTATGGTTTTCTTAGCATAGTATTTGCATATTTAACGACTCTCTCTCTCACTAACAACCATCGCGTTATGCGGGATCCATGTGCCGTTGTCAAAGTGAAATCAGACAATCGTTGATGATACTGTATTGATGCCGTGTTGACGTTCCGGGATTGAGAGTTCGCATACTATATCATAGTTAAGGTTGAATTAGTAATAAATTGATCAATACAGAAGTGGTTGTGTGATTCTTTCCTGAAATCTATGCATAAGATCTGCTTCTGCGTTGAGATCTGAACTTGGTGACCTTAATAAACACACTAATACATACTCAGTAAATGTTAAAGCGATAACGGGGTGAACCGGGGACCTAAAATATAACCACGAATACACACTCTGGGAATGTTAAAGCGAGAATGAGACGAACCTAGACAACGATGCCGAGTTAATCTAAGTTAATCTTGCATACTTACACCACACCTGCATAACTGCATACGATTAATTGCCTTATTCCGATCGATAACCCACCCTCGTCACCGAGGCGGGGTCTGGTTATCATAACGACTTGCATTATCATAATTACACCCACTCGCATAATTAATACGATTACCTCTCGAATTGGCATAATTAAAATGTGCATAATTGCATAATTAACATATTTCCGGATAATTACACATTTGGCCAAATTTCATTTAATTATTATTATTTTCACTGAATATTCATAACCCACATATACAACATAATAATTTCACCCACGCACGCATACAACATAACAAATTTCGATAACCAACATATACAACACTACGATCCATCCTGGGTTTAACCAGGCTGGATTTTGTGAGGAGCTCACAAATCCTTGAAAGATCTGGGCAAAGTCCCATCAGTGAGCTCCTCCGGCAGGCAAGGCTGCGTTGGCTGGGTCATGTAGCCCGCATGCCCAGCCACCGCATGCCTAAACAGCTTTTGTTCGGCCGGATCGAGGGGGCTAGACGGGCGCGGCACGGGCTAGAGAAGAGATGGAGTGATGTGGTACAGGAGGACGTGGAGCTGAGTGGACTTGCCGATGACTGGTACCAGCGGTGTCAAGATCGGCCTCAGTGGAGGAGGCTCGTGAAGGACGCTACTGGGCAGTTGGAGGCAGTCGCCCTCCAACAACAACGGAGGGCGGAGGAGCGACGCTCACAACAACGAGCGGAGCGCCGGGTGGCTAAAGCACAGCAAGTTGGCACAGTAGGGGGCACAGGTGGTGCATTAGCCAGTCATCTCGGTCAGTCGACCCGTGGCACCTGGGTCTGCTCCGTGACCTCCTGCCAGCAGGCGTTCGACACTTCACGTGGCCTCAAGGTGCACTTGGCCTGGCACAAGCATGGTGACGTCACCGCCACTTAGTGGCGAATGGCGGTTGTTGTTGTTGTTGTTGGTGTTGTTAGCGTTAGTGGCTACCTGCAGTCGGAGACGGTATCCTTCTCGGGGCGTTTCCTCCTCGCTCTCTACTGGGGAACGAGAAAATCAAGCAGAACGTGACAAACACGACACGCGAACGCAAACCAAACACATGCACGCCGTCGGCACGTGCAAAGTATAGCAATGGTTAACAAATCTATTAAAATCAGTACATAGATACAAAAACATTTGTTGTATCTTACCGGGTAAGCCCCCGCTGTGCAACTACGTAACTTGAGTAGAAGCTACAGCGGCTATCACAAGTGTCGGCTCAACTCGGTGGCTTGTCGTCATAATCGTCGTCGGGCGGCAAATGAATATCATCAGCCAAATGACTCTGAACGCGCAGAGACGCAGGAAGTGTCAGGGTCGGGATCGAACCCACGACCTCCTGCATACTAGGCAATAGTCACCTTCTCAGCCACCGTGATGATGATGATGAGAGAGACACGCAAACTCCAAATATACAGGTGTCAGGGGCGGGGATGTAACCCATGACCTCCTGTGTACCAGGTGAGGTAGTTAACATCTCAGCCATGTGATGATGATCATGAGAGAGACCGCAGACTCCAAATATACAGCAGCAGCAGGCGTCGTCAGTGTCTGGATCCAAGCCACGACCTCCCAAGTACCAAGCGAGGGAGTCAACATCCTCGCAACGCCACTGCGGCTCACCGCCACGTTTGCCGGCGCTCCGTGTGCCCCACGCGGTGCACACCACGAAGGGAGGATCGCCAGCACCGCTATGGCCGCCATGAAGCTGATGGAGGCGCTGCCGCCACCGGCGGGAGCGTCGCCTCGTCTCCCGTAGACACCCGGACGAGGGTCGGGAGGTGGTGGTGGTGGCGGTGGTGGTGGCGGCTACAATATTGGGGAGGCACGGGGAGATACGAGGAGACGCGGGGAGACACGGGTAGAAATGGGGAGACAGAGACACGGGGAAACAGAGAGACACAGTGAGACAGATACAGACAGCGAGAGACACAGACAGAGAGAGACACGCATATAAAGATTTATAGTGACAAACGTTGTTTTTACAGGTTAATTTTTTGAACGGTCGAGGTCACAAGACGGAACGGGAGCGGCGGCGGCGGCGCGGGAGCGCGAGAGAGCAGCGCAGAAAGCCGACGGAGAAGCACTCGGGCCAGACACAAGCGTTAGCTGCCGAGTCACCGGCACCAGCAGGGAAAACTCTCAAGAGCCACGTCAGAGCGTCGTCCCTGGCCGCCACGCTACGCACCGTCCTGAGTGCGCGAGCCTGGACGGGCAGCGACGGGGCCCCGGGCTGACCGCCGTGTGTGCCCGCACCGTCACCTCGTACGGGGCCCGCTCGCTCAGCCCGCGCAGCGTCACGCTCCGCCGCTCGCGGGCTGCAGCGGCGTCTGGCGCCAGCCACCACCCAGCTCGGCTGCCCTCCGAGCCGTCCTCCCCGGCCTCCCCGTCCTTCCCGTCATCCCCCTGCCCGAGCCGTCTGCGTCGGGTGCGTGCGCCGTGCCTTGGCCGGGCGGCAGCTCCTGTAGGCGACCGTGTAGCCCGTGATGGTGCCGTGCCGGCCGTGTGCGGGCGGCGGCTCCCAGCTGACCAGCACGCTGCCGGGGCTCAGGGACACGCACGACGTGTTTTGTGGGGGTGCCGAGGGGGCTGCGGGTCGGGTTGGGATTGTGGTGGAGGTGACGGGGGGGGTAATGGGGAGAAACATCAGAAACCGCTGCGACATGGATGTGAATAACCCAGGGGGTGAAAAACGCAAGTTAGTCAATGACTCGTGCTGCAAAGCGGGAGCTTTACAATTCCAATGATGTGAAAAAAAAAACATTAAAACCTCCGTAGGCGTGGGGGGTACGCGGCGCGTACCTGACTGCTTGGTGCGCTCCGTGACCGTGAAGGTGGCGGGTCCCAGCCCGGCGCGGGAGCGCGCCGACAGCTGGAAGCGGTAGACGGTGTCGGGCTGCAGGCGCTCGAGCAGGAACGTCACGGCGGAAGGCTCCAGTGTCACCACCTCCTGGCGAGCGAGCAACGGCAAGGCGGAGGTTGCAACGGTCACTGTCGTCAATCGTCAGCGGCGTCGTCGTCGTCAATGTCCGCATCACGAGCGGTTGTCTGATTAGCGAACAGGGTTCACATACAAACATCTTTTAATCATCACCACTGCCATTATCATAATCGTCGTCGTTATTGTCATTGGCGTCGTCGTCACCATCATCATTGTTGTTGTCATCATCGTCGCCGTCGTCACTATTGTCTTCACTTAATTGCACTTTTGAGTGTGTGGTCTCCGTGTAAAAATAATTGATAATAACAGAGCCCTCCCCATCAGAGTTTCACCGAATCGCAAGACTCGTCCACAAGGGTGGGCTGGGTGGGGAGGGGCTGGGTGGGGGTGGGAGGGTGGGGCTGGGTGGGGAGGGGCTGGTCACCCCGTGGTGCCCTTATAAAACTCAACGTTTAACCTACTCACGCCGGCTTGTGCCCGCCCTCACAGTCGGCCATATTTGCGGAATACACCACGCCGCCGTTCACCCTGCAGGCCATTGACCGAGCAACCCAACGTTCCTAGCAGCTCCCTCCGCAGGACAATGTGTAAATCGGCACTCCCCATTCTGTTAGCGGGTAGCTGCCCCTTCTCGTCAACATGGGCAGAAGCGCCACCACGCCAGGGAGTCGACGACAATCCCTGGGATGGGGACCCCGGGAGGGGGACCGGGGATGATGTCACCTTCCAGGAAGTTCTGGAAGGGAGGGCGCGGCTAGGGCGGAGCAAGCCACGAAGCAGGGGGTGATGTCACCTTCCAGGAAGTTCTGGGAGGGAGGGCGTGTCTAGGGCGGAGCAAGCCACGGAGCAGTACACAAGCCGGACCTCTCAAGGGTCCGGCTCAGTCGTCACACCGGTGCTAAGAAGGGACTGGACTAGGAGCCTGGACTCCAGGCTCTACTGCCCTTCTCAGGGCCGGGGGTCTGAGTGGAGTGTGGTCGGTGGTGAGACCCTGGGGGACCCCCCTCTCACGTCCTTCTCAGGACCGGGGGTCTGAGTGGAGTGTGGTCGGTGGTGAGACCCTGGGGGACCCCCTCTCACGTCCTTCTCAGGACCGGGGGTCTGAGTGGAGTGTGGTCGGTGGTGAGACCCTGGGGGCATCCCCTCTCACGACGTCCTTCTCAGGACCGGGGGGTCTGAGTGGAGTGTGGTCGGTGGTGAGACCCTGGGGACCCCCTCTCACGTCCTTCTCAGGACCGGGGGGTCTGAGTGGAGTGTGGTCGGTGGTGAGACCCTGGGGGCATCCCCTCTCACGACGTCCTTCTCAGGGCCGGGGGTCTGAGCGGACCAGAGGTCAGGACTCGTACGTGTAGCCCGGAGGCCGTTCACCTCCGTGGGTGTCGGGTGGAAGGGGCCGTTACCCCTTCGTGTCAGGGACCTGCACCCAGATTGTGAATCAATATCGTGTTGCCTCGCAACAAGAAGAAGTTCTCCTCACATTATGTACCCACTGCAATAGGACACCGTGTGAGTGTGTGTACGATGGCAAAGTCCACGCGTCTCTACAACGACAGCACCCTTCAAGGTGCATCTAATGAACGGGGGTGTCTCGACGATTGGACTCCCCCTGTGAGTGTGGCCGATGGAACGACCCACACACCTCCTCCTCCTTGTTGTTGTCGTTGTTGTTGTCCCCCCGTGGCGGACGTAGAGCTCGTAGCTGGCGACGGCGCCGTGGTGCGGAGGGGTCCAGCGTAACAGAATGCTCGATTCGGACACCGCTTCTGCTGTCAGCTTCACCGGCTGGACAGGAGCTGTGGGACAAAAAGTCATCACGTACAAATGTCTGTTATTTAACAACGTGTGTGACGTACAGGGATTCTGCCGTGGCAAGATGTTGAGTTTTATCATCATCAGCACAATCCATGTAGGTGTCCACTGCAGTTTCGTCATGTGGTCAGACAGAGGAAAGTGGAAACATTTTCACGTATTGCATACTCCACTTGAAATCCAGGTCACCGGTTACATATCTCGAGTTTGACAGCTGAAGCCATGGGCAAGTCCAACCAATGTTTGAACCTGTTCTGGGCCTCATACCGCAATGATATTTTGCAAAATGGATGTTTTCATTAACGTGCATCTCACAAGATTACATTCGTGTTTACACATACGTAGCAGTATTAAAGGTATACACCGCAGTTTGTCAGTGCCATATCGTGTGTGCAGTGGGGTCCAGTGCAAGTCCCCCTCCCTCTTCTAAGCCGTCTGGGCAGCATCACAAACAACCTGGCCACCATTACCCCTCTAGAGGGCGTCTCCTTCTCGAAGCGGCGGCCCTTCGACGCTTGCTTTCCCTAGCGTCGCCACGCCGCGTGTGCGCGCGCGTGTGCTCCTTGCCTGCGACGGTGGTCTCGACGTAGATCTTGTCGGACAAGGGCCCGTCGCCAGCGGACGTGAAGGCGAGCACGCGAAGCACGTGCGGCGTGTTGGGCGCCAGGCCGCCCAACAAGGCGAAAAAGTCGTCGCCCCGACGACGCTTTCCAGCCAGGTGCTCTCGGGCCGCACGGGTTCGACGGCGCAGTAGACGCGGTAGCCACGGATCACCCCGTTGGGCACCTTGGGCTGGCGCCATGCTATCAGCAGGATGGTGTGCGGCCCAGCATGTACGCGTGCACGTTGCGCGGCGGGCCCGACGGCGCCTGTTCGCCGGTGCGCGCCAATGCCGGCGGGCTGGGCGGCCCGCGCCCCATCCCGTTCACGCCAGCACCCGCAGCTCGTACATCGAGTCGGGCTCCAGGCCCGCGAGCGTGTGCCGCGTGTCGGGCACGGCGTCCGTCTCCCGGAAGGGGCCCTCCGACGATTGCAGCTTGTACTGCGGCGACAGCGGGGTTGGGGGCGGCGGGCGGTGGTGGAGATCGCTCGCTCGACGCACGCGTTTATATCCGCGTAAGATGCGCGGGCGCCGGGGTCGAATTTCACAGCAAGATAAGCACCACTGCACTACCGCTTCCCACCACAACCGCATACCTAACAACAACAACCGCCATTCGCCACTAAGTGGCGGTGACGTCACCACGACGCTTGTGTCAGGCCAAGTGCACCTTGAGGCTACCACATGAAGTGTCGAACGCCCTCTGGCAGGAGGTCATACCTAACACACGCGCGCACACACACTGCCTTTGCAACTCGAGCATACGGCTGTATCCGCGCGCCCGCAGCACAGAAGATGAAGTCGGTAACTTTTTGGCTGGGTAATGTAGGAATCGTAACTGAGAAACCATGGAGTTTCCTGCGGATTCATCTTCTTGGTTCTTTCGGTAAAGTCACGTAGAATGGAAGTAATAAAATAATAAAAATAAAACATAATAAAATAATTCTCACGACGTTTCGGCCACAACGCAAGCAACCGTCTTCAGGTGAAGAACAGGTCTGTCGAGAAGACAGCATCTGAATGACTTTCCGACAGACCTGTACTTCACCTGAGGACGGCTGCTTGCGTTGTGGCCGAAACGTCGTGAGAATTGTATTTTATGTTTTATTTTTATTATTGTATTACTTCCCTTCTACGTGACTTAACCGAAAGATGAATCCCTGCAGTCACGAAAGCTTTAAATGGAATTTTTTCCTGCGGATGTTAACTACCTCGCCTGCTATGAATGAGGGAGGGTTTGATCCCGACCCTGACGCCTGCTGCTGCTGTATATTTGGAATTTGCGTGTCTCCGTCACGGTGGTCGCGTGGATTTTTCTCCGGGTCTCCGGTTTTTCCTCCACATTTAGAATCGGCGTGCGTTTAAGAGCACTTGGCGCTATACATTTCAAGCCACTTCGCTGAACTATCATCCGTGACCAGGTCACTTCTGAAAAAGAGCTATACAGCTCAGTGGGCTAAACTCCAAACATACAGGCGTCTGGGTCGGCATGGAAACCACGTTTCACCAGCAGGATGCCCAATGTTCGGCATGCTGCAAGCCGTCCTCACCTGGATGATGTAGAAGAGGACAGGGTCAGGGCCGAGCAAGTCCCATGTCAGCGTCACGCTGGTCGACGTGGTCTCCGTCATCGACAAGCCCAGGGTCGTCGGCAGGCCTGGGGGAGGTGGGCAGGGTAGAGGGGGGCGGTGGGGGTGATGGAGCGGTGGTGAATCGGATAAGGGGAGGCAATTGGCTACGATTGGCCAGTTGGAGTTAGGGTCAGAATGCAGAGTTGGGACATGGATGAGGAGGGAATTAATTTCCGTTGTGTGCAATGTTTGTTGTGATTAATCATACAAACACAAGATCCAGGTCCGATTCAACACAGTACAGACATTCTAGATTTGAGCTTTCGTGACTGCAAGGATTCATACTCTTAGTTCTATCGGTAAAGTCACCATGTAGGTGAAAAATAAATTAAATTTATAAAAATAAAGCAATAAAAATCACGACGTTTCGGAGGTAACACAAGTCGCCGTCTTCAGGTGAAACCGTCACAGGAAAATCTATATATATAAAATCGTAGATGTCTGTCTGTCCGTCTGTGTGTGTGTGTGGATTTCGGACCATACGCACTTTCATTGGACGGCGGTTGCCCCTGGCAACGGCTAGCCACGCCTTCGCCGCTTTCATTGGACCTGGCAACGGCTAGCGACGCCTTCGCCAAGGGCTGCAGTTTCATTGGACGGCGGTTGCCCCTGCCAACGGCTAGCCACGCCTTCGCCACTTTCATAAGCTCCGTATTTAATTAAATAATAGCCATTACACAGTATTGTTGGAGCGCTAGGGGGGGGGGAAGGAACGCCACCCGTACCCTGCCTCTTCCAAGCCGACAATTTTAGGCGAGGCCGCAGGCTTTGCACGCTACTAGGCCTCGACACCCACCACGCCACTCTGAGGTAAATTTATCAAAGTTTTTCCTACTCTTCACTACACCCCACCACAATGTGTGCTATTAATATTACTTTTAAACCCAACGCGCCAACAATCGATTACTTTAATGTTCACTGTACAAATACTCATTAAGCTGGGTGAGCGTACTGCCAGTCTATCATGTACACTGTAGCCTGCTTATTAAGCTCGGTGAGCGTACTGCCACTCTATCATGTACACTCTAGCCTGCTTATGAAGCTGAGTGCGTGTACTGGCAGTCTATAATGTGGACTCTTGCCTGGTTATTATAATCGATTCTTTATATGTTCTTTGTACAAACAGTCATTAAGCTGCTTGAGCGACCCCAGTTCGATTCCAACTCACGCCCACCACCGCTGACGATTATTTGAAACGGACCTGGCCCTCCCCTAGGTCCACTCAGCCTCAAACGCGTAACTGCTGTCGTGTGTGAACATCGTCACTGGGGAGACAAAGGCGGCCGGGCATCGTGGATCCAAGTCCCGGGCGAAGCCGGGTCATGTGTATGTGTGTTTGTGTTTATGTGTATGTCTGTGTGTCTCTATGTATGTGTGTATGTATGTGTATGTATGTGTTTGTGTGTATGTGTGTGTGTATGTATGTGGGTTTTTTTGTATGTCTTTATGTGTATGTCTGCGTGTCTCTATGTATGTGTGTATGTACGTGTGTGCATGTGTTTGTGTGTATGTATGTGTGTGTCTATGTGTAATGGGTTCCGGAGACACTTGTAGATGTAACTTCTTTATTACAATACAACACTCCAACAGTCCTGATACTCTGTTACAGCCTAGGTACACAGCCTAGCTACACAGCCTAGATACTCTACTCTGGCTACGCTCTGGACTCGCCCTCACAAGGTCGTAGCGTCGGGAGTTCCAGAGTCCCAGTGCTGGCTCTCACAGCATCCCAGGGTCTTCAGATGGCTGGTCGTGGGTCTTGGGTCTTGAGTTACAACTGGGCCGATCGTCCAGGGAGCTCTCCTTTTATGCCTGGCCCGACGAGGGGTGGGTCTTGTGCGCCACCAGACATCCCACAGAGCACACACAGNCCCCCCCCCCCCCCGTTGGCGGCGCCAAAAAGGCATAAGCGCCTGGGAACCCAACGCCTGGCGCCCAAAGGCTTAAAAGCGTCTGGATCCCCTGGGAACCCAGTGCCTGGCGCCCAGAGGCTTACGCGTCTGGACCCACCTGGGAACCCAGAGCCTACAGCAGCCCCTCCCTTCTTATGTCACTACATTACATGCCGGGTCCAAGCAAGAACATCTGCTGGACTACATAGTGACGGACCAGCGGATGCGAACCCATGTCCTTGACACCAGGACCTACCGTGGAGCTGATCTTTCCTCTGACCATCGACTAGTCATCTGTAAGATGCGCCTGCCTTTCTTCCACTCCGGTGGTGGGTGTACACCCAGGATCCCATTCCAACCAAAAGTGGCCTGGTCTCAGTTAGCTGATGAAAGTTGCAAGCAAGAATTTCATCATCGCTTGCAGCTGGGGTTGGCATCGTCCCCCACTCCACCTGATGTTGAGGGGAAATGGGCGAGGTTTAAGACTGTGACTCATGCAGCTGCAATGGCTGCTTTGGGTACGCGGTCCAGACCTCCCAGAAACCCTGGCTGACAGAGGAGGTGTTCAGGTTAATTGAGAAAAAGCGACAGGCCCACTCTCATCGCCTACAGTATCCCACGTCAGAGAATGAGGAGGTTTACCGCAGCCTTCGCTCGGAAGTTCGGAGAGCCGTAAGGCGTTGTAAGGATGGGTGGTGGTCGCGGGTTGCTGAGGAGATGGAGTCTGCCTCAGTGGCCCGTGATCACAAATCACTATTTAACTCCATCAAAAAAGTAACCTGCAGCGCCACACCTATTACCATCATTAGAGGAAAAAACGGTGATCCAATCTCCGACCCCAGGAACAGGTTTGCAGATTTGCTGAGCATTTCTGTGAGGTCCTGGGGAGGGAAATTCTCTCAGCCAGGAAAACATCATGGCACAAAGTGGGGATAACCCTGCTGAGGCTGCGGTGCCTCAAATATTGGAAGAGGTCACCCCCTGTGAGTGGCTGGCTGAGGTGCCAGCTGTTGAGGAAGTACTGAGGGCGATCCGGAGTCTGAGACCAGGGAAGGCACCGGGCAGAGATGATCTCCCAAGCGAAATGCTGAGGGAGGGTGGCGTTTGTGCACAGACTGCCCTATATGACATCATAACAACAGTCTGGACCACTGGACGGGTTCCGCAGGACTGGAAGGATGCCCTGGTGGTCCCCCTCTTTAAGAAGGGGGACCGCACAGACTGTAACAACTACAGGGGCATCTCACTCCTCAGTGTGCCGGGTAAGGTCCTGGCAAGGATTATTCAACATCGCCTTGCTAGGCACGCTGAGGAGGGGCTTGCGGAGCCCCAATGCGGTTTCAGGAAAGGGCGGTCCTGCACAGATGCCATATTTTCTGTCCGTCTGCTACAGCAGAGGTGTAGGGAATTCCAAAAAGACCTACATCTCTGCTTTATTGACCTGGTCAAGGCCTATGATACCATCAGTAGGACTGGACTCTGGGTTGTTCTTCGTGCTTTCGGAGTCCCTGACCCTCTGCTCACGATCATTAAGGACCTTCATGATGGTGAGCGGGCCCGGGTAAAACTACGTGGCCGGGAGTCGGAGCCTTTCCCTGTACACCTTGGGTGCGACAGGGATGTCCTCTGGCTCCCACATTATTTAACATCTATTTTGACCGCGTAGTTCGTGAAGCCTTCAATAGCTGTACCGGGGAATTTCCATTTGGTACAGATATAATGGGAGGCTGATCGACGCCCGGGTGCGATCAAGGGATGGCTCCCTATTGGTCAACCACGTTATGTATGCCGATGATTTGGTAATAGCTGCTCATTCAGAAGAGGAGTTGGAGGCGCTGCTGCTGAGACTGGAGCGTGCCACTAAGAGGTGGGGCCTTACCATCAGCCCCACCAAAACCAAGCACCTGCCTGGGTATTTTGTACCATCGGACACTCCACCCCCACAACTCCCAATTGGTGATGGGGCAGTTGTGGAGAGAGTGGAGAGTTTCCCATACCTGGGCAGTGTGCTTATGACCGGCTCCAGTCTATCAGCAGAGGTCTCACTCCGAATCAGTCGAGCGGCAATATCTTTTCATCGGTTGCGTAACGCTGTGTGGAAGCTACCTGGTCTGTCGCTCCGCACGAAGCTTCAGGTCTTCTCGGCCACGGTCATTCCCTCCCTTCTCTACGCTTGCGAGACGTGGACCCCTGGAGCATCTTGCCGGGGAAACATTTAGGCTGGCCTGCCTACTGTTGTATCCTAACCCTTCTTCCAAAATGGAGATTAATAATATTTGATGATTTTTATATATTATCTTTTACTTGTTTTTTAATGAATGAAACACACCAAAGCGCAGCAAACTGCAAAACACCAGGTGTTGTTAAGTAATGAACTGGAGGAGGGCTAGGATGGCAGAATTTGCAACCTTGCTTCAAGGAAAGATAAGGCCTGATGAACGGGCACATGTCACCCGTGCAAGGCAGAGACAGTGGGAGTGTCAGCCAGACATAGTTAAGGCAAAAAAGCCCAATCATCCTGCATGGTTTTAAAGTAACGTCAAAATTCGAAATTCAACAACAGAGTAGGCTAAATTATCGATCCTCGCGCTCGCTCAAATTGGAGACCAGGCTGCGAGCTACATCAATGAACTATTGCCCATTTGCTAATCCAATACTGAATGTTAATATTACTGAAGTCAAAACGAATTCTATGACCTCAGCACATGGGCAATAATAGGCAGTGTCGACTCAAAGGCAATGGAAGAAAACAGAGGGCCTTTGTCTAAATCACAACCACAGAAAGCCAGGAATCATCACTGATTGTGTGTTCAGGGATTCCGAGCTAGTTAGAACATGCAACTGAGGGAACAAAGAAGTGGGTCAGCCAAGGCTGTGTGCACAGGGGGGAGCTGATTTAAACAACCCTGCACGTCTGAACGTGAGGGGGCCTTGGACCTGAATTAAGAATAACACTCCCAGAGCAGAAGGTTGGATGGCACAGCTGATTTAAAAGAGTGTTGTATATCTCTCAAGGCGGGCAAGACCCAGCTGAATAACAAGCTGCGGGGGTCACCAGAAGTTCGCGTTCGCCTAGTTAAGACAAAAAGCTCAATTATTCTGTATTGCTATTGGAGTAACGTTAAAGTCGGAATTTAACAACAGGGTAGGCTAAAGTTATTGATATTCACACCCACTCCAATTGGACCAGGCCACAAGTTGCGCCTGCTGAACCATCACCATCATTAAGTCAATATGAAATGTTGTTTCCATGCTTTAATACTTTCTATACAACTCGACCCGAAGCATATGACAATCAGAACCTTCCTACGTCAAAATTGAATCGCACCCAGACAGGAGCGAATAGTCGATATAAGGTTGAAGAGGGAAGGAAATTAAGAGCACGGCGAACTGCAGGCGTAAGCAAAAAGCCGGGGGCGACACCAGCCCAGCAACAGCGAGTCGGGCTTCGACAGGCCATAAAGTAGAATAATAACTCCCGGGGTCAGGGGACACAAGAAGAAGCAGGCAGACAAAAACCAGAACTGACTCCAAGGTTCAACCGCCCTCACCTACAAGGAGTGACGGAAATTAATGAGGCCTTGATAACGGCTCAGCTGGACGGCAACAACAACGGCGAGCAGAGATAGGGTGGGGCAAAGACTGCGGGGCTATGAAATGCAACTTCGTGTCAGTAAAGCTCTGACAAACAAGTTAAGTTAAAGACATCACAATACATAATATCGTACATAGCATCAATGTTAACGCTATTCACCGTAAACTATATTCCGCTTATATAACCATGCAGACACCAAGGAATACGAATTCCTAGGATCAAGAAGCTTACCCTTGACCTAAGATATCGGAAATAAGTTAATAATAATAAGCATATGCATGAAAGACAAGTAAAACTTATGAAAAGCCAGGATAACGGGATGAATCACCACCAGGTCGAATATAATACATAATAAAAACGATGTTAAACCCAGGGTCGGAGAGAAAGGGAGATCCCGGCCGTCTTTGTATCCCCGCAGCGCGGGATAGGAGTGTGTATACGCTCGGGGAAACACCTCCACTTGAGTCAAGCACCACGATGGGAAACGACAGACCTTAGGTTACATACAGAATCATAACTGTGAAATAGTAAGGGACAAATGTTAACTTAAAACTTTTAACCATTTCTTTGTGCGCCGGGTCGGAGAGAGTGTTGCCCTTCCCTCCAGGTGGTGCGAACAAAGACCCCTATGAGACGATTTGTAACGTCTGTGTTTTGGGTTCATGAAGAAGGCCAGACAAGAGATAATATTGCACCCAGACAGAGAGACGACCTCGAGGCAATTTGTAACATCTGATTGTTTGCTCGTGGGTTTATGGAGGGAGTGTGACAACGGAATATACCGTGGGTGATGCACACAAGGACATACGGACACACACATGGACACACCTGCCTACGGACAAATCCTGACACAGCAAAAATCGAAAGAAGCCCCGCCTTGTGGGCGGGATCCAGGGGATTTTTCGGCATAAAGGAAAGGATCCTGAGCATTGGAAACCAGTGCGACCAGCGGGTCCACTCAGGAGTGCGACCAGCGGGTCCACTCAGGAGTGCGACCAGCGGGTCCACTCAGGAGTGCGACCAGCGGGTCGACTCAGGAGCGAGGGCGACCAGCGGGTCGACCCAGGAGCGAGCTCGACCTCGGCTCAGGAGCGAGCTGCGACCAGCGGGTCGGCTCGACTCATCTTCAGCTCGTCAACCTCTGCCGAGTCGGAGGTCTCTGCTGCCGCCGGAGTGGTGAGCATCGCGGTTTGGCGACGACCCAGCGCTGCGCGCTACGAGCGAGTTGTGGCGCCACCTACCGACCGGGTTCCGAACTGCGACAGCGTATCAACAGCCATCCGAACCAGTTCACCACGGTGACGGGGAGCGACTGATACGTATGACGCGCACCGCCCCTCACCACACGACCGCCAGGCGTCTGTTTGACATAAAGAATCGACTCCGAACACTGACTATTCAAGACAACTCTTACCACTCAAACACACTCGAACCCATAAGCCATCCGTGGCTGGAAGGCATCACAACGAGATCGAGTGATGGCCATCCGTCGTTTATAAGAGTATTCGTAATTTTTATCTTTAATATTTAGTGGGCTGTACTCTTAATCGCATAAATTCCCAACAGATCCATCAATACGAACTGATTCTTGGCACCTCCTTCCGCCGAGCCACGCTCACGTGGGAGTGGTGGCCCACCGGATCCTTATCAGGTGATCTGGTCCCCAATTAGTAAACTTGGTATAAGATAACGATCTTCGGAAAAGGAGCACCGTCGCAGGCCCTTACTCCGAGCCGTTCTGTTGTCAGATAACCTGCCGATGTATCTGTTGAGATTGGTGCCTTTAAGAATAATAACTGTTTTGATTGTGTTTTTTATCGCCGTATAATCTTTCAAGTATCTTTCAGTCATAATCGCCGCACGTACTCGCATCCTCTACAGAATATTCAACTGTCCCGTGACCCAAGGTGCTAACAACGTGATAAGGGTTGCGTATGATCAATAAGGAGTGCGGTACTGCGTGAACAATATTGAGTATAATCATTCATTAACGTTATGGTTTTCTTAGCATAGTATTTGCATATTTTAACGACTCTCTCTCTCACTAACAACCATCGCGTTATGCGGGATCCATGTGCCGTTGTCAAAGTGAAATCAGACAATCGTTGATGATACTGTATTGATGCCGTGTTGACGTTCCGGGATTGAGAGTTCGCATACTATATCATAGTTAAGGTTGAATTAGTAATAAATTGATCAATACAGAAGTGGTTGTGTGATTCTTTCCTGAAATCTATGCATAAGATCTGCTTCTGCGTTGAGATCTGAACTTGGTGACCTTAATAAACACACTAATACATACTCAGTAAATGTTAAAGCGATAACGGGGTGAACCGGGGACCTAAAAATATAACCACGAATACACACTCTGGAATGTTAAAGCGAGAATGAGACGAACCTAGACAACGATGCCGAGTTAATCTAAGTTAATCTTGCATACTTACACCACACCTGCATAACTGCATACGATTAATTGCCTTATTCCGATCGATAACCCACCCTCGTCACCGAGGCGGGGTCTGGTTATCATAACGACTTGCATTATCATAATTACACCCACTCGCATAATTAATACGATTACCTCTCGAATTGGCATAATTAAAATGTGCATAATTGCATAATTAACATATTTCCGGATAATTACACATTTGGCCAAATTTCATTTAATTATTATTATTTTCACTGAATATTCATAACCCACATATACAACATAATAATTTCACCCACGCACGCATACAACATAACAAATTTCGATAACCAACATATACAACACTACGATCCATCCTGGGTTTAACCAGGCGGATGTGTGAGGAGCTCACAAATCCTTTCTGGGAAAGTCCCATCATGGCTCCTCCGGCAGGCAAGGCTGCGTTGGCTGGGTCATGTAGCCCGCATGCCCAGCCACCGCATGCCTAAACAGCTTTTGTTCGGCCGGATCGAGGGGCTAGACGGGCGCGGCACGGGCTAGAGAAGAGATGGAGTGATGTGGTACAGGAGGACGTGGAGCTGAGTGGACTTGCCGATGACTGGTACCAGCGGTGTCAAGATCGGCCTCAGTGGAGGAGGCTCGTGAAGGACGCTACTGGGCAGTTGGAGGCAGTCGCCTCCAACAACAACGGAGGGCGGAGGAGCGACGCTCACAACAACGAGCGGAGCGCCGGGTGGCTAAAGCACAGCAAGTTGGCACAGTAGGGGGCACAGGTGGTGCATCAGCCAGTCATCTCGGTCATCTCGGTCAGTCGACCAGTGGCACCTGGGTCTGCCCCGTGACCTCCTGCCAGCGGGCTTTCGACACTTCACGTGGCCTCAAGGTGCACTTGGCCTGGCACAAGCATCGTGGTGACGTCACCGCCACTTAGTGGCGAATGGCGGTTGTTGTTGTTGTTGTTGTGTGTGGTGTGTGGGGAGCGGTAGTGTAGTGCTTAGCGTGCTGTCTGTGTGTCTGCGTGTCTGTCTGTGTCTGTCTGTGTGTGTCTGCGTGTGTCTGTGTGTGTGTCTGTGCGTGTGTGGTGTGTGAGGAGCGGTGGGTGTAGTGCTTAACGCTACGCTGCGCTACCAACCCGGCGAACCGAGTTCGATTCCCGCTCACGGCCACCACCGGTGACGATTATTTGAACCTCCCCTAGGTCGACTCAGCCTCAAACGAGTAACTGGTGTGGCGTATTAACATCGGCACTTGGGAGACAAAGGCGGCCGGGCGTGGTGGATCCAAGTCCCGGGCGAAGCCGGGTAGTACAGCTAGTTTCGATTTAAAGCTTCTTTCGTGACTGCAGGGATTCATCTTCTTGGTTCTTTCGGTAAAGTCACGTAGAATGGAAATAATAAAATAATAAAAATAAAACAATAAAATAATTCTCACGACGTTTCGGCCACAACCAAGCAGCCGTCCTCAGGTGAAGAACAGGCTGTCAGACGCTGTCTTTCCACCACCCTCACCATCACCACCACCACAACACCACAACCCTCACCACCACCACCACCACCACCACAACCACCACTCACCAACACCACAACCCTCACCACCACCATCATCACCATCACCACCACAACCATCACCACCACCCTCACCACCACCACCACCACCATCACCACCACAACCCTCACCACCACCACCCTCACCACCATCACCACCACAACCATCACCACCACCACAACCACCACCACCACAACCCTCACCACCACCACCACCACCATCACCACCACCACCACAACCCTCACCACCACCACACCACCCACCACCACAACCATCACCACCCACCACCACAACCCTCACCACCACCACAACCCTCACCACCACCACCCTCACCACCACCACCATCACCACCACCACCACAACCCTCACCACCACCACCACCATCACCACCCTCACCACCACCACCATCCTCACCATCACCACCACCACTCACTTGAACACCACCACCACCTCCTCCTCCTCCGCTCCCCGACGCACGGAACTCACCGGGCGAGATGTCAGCCGAGTTGGCCGCGTCTCCCTCCACGCGTCTCCCTCCACGCGTCTCCCTCCACAGGGACGACGAGGAGGAAGTCGGAGGTTGAGGAGGAGGTTGAGGAGGAGCCCAAAGCGCGCGAAGCCGCCGCAGCCTGCGTCAGGCCTCAGGCGAGCCGCGTCTTCCCAACGGCAGGTGGAGGGGCCGCGGTGAACAGCTCTGGACTTGGACCGCGCGGGTTCAGGGGCCGCGGTGAACAGCGGCGTACGCTCCTTGCACGGGTGGCGTTCTAAATGTCTTGTGACCCCCCTCCCCTCCTCCCTCCAGTAGCGATTTTCGTGACAGATTTGGGATTTGATTTGCGATTGAATGTTTTGAAGTCCGGCTTCAGTTCAATGTTCACTGTGTAATAGATTTAAAACATGAGGTGGAGCATTACCACGTGATGCCATCACAATATGAACTGTTCTGTATATTCTGATGCAAGGGTGAGAACTTCAAATGCGTGAATCAGGTTCTCAGATTTTCCCCTCCACATTTAAAAAGACATGCTTGTAGACTATTTGGCTGCTATAAATGTCCACGCGATAAGCCACTCGGTTGAGCTATCGTTTGTGGCCGGGCCACTCCCGAACAAGAGCTATACAACTCAGTGGGCCTTACCTGGTAAGAAAAAATAAGTATAACCAGTAAAAACAAAGTTTTTCACTCTAAATCCTTTATATGCGTGGCGGCTAGAGTCCTCTCGTCCTCTGGCTTGAGATGGCTGCCACCTATGGGTCAGATGATTGCATTGCACCATTAAGCAATTGGTAATTAAATATAATATTTTTGTCCTAAAAAGTGCAACATTTTGGAAAAAAAATTTCACGAACATTAATTGTCACGCACAACGAGTCTGTGTGGCAAATGTCAGCTCGATTGGATCACGGGAAGTGGCTTAAAAAACGACCAAAATATTTGCACGGTCGTAAGCAAGCAAGCGAACTTAATATAAAGANTTAAAAAGTAAACCCGTAAAAACAAAGTTTTTCACTATAAATCCTTTATATGCGTGGCGGCTAGAGTCCTCTCGTCCTCTGGCTTGAGATGGCTGCCACCTATGGGTCAGATGATTGTCTGCCACCATTAAGCAATCTATATATATAAAATCGTTCATGTCTGTCTGTCTGTGTGTGTGTGGACTTTGGCCCATACGCACTTTCATTGGACGGCGGTTGCCCCTGGCAACGGCTAGCCACGCCTTCGCCGCTTTCATTGGACCTGGCAACGGCTAGCCACGCCTTCGCCAAGGGCTGCAGTTTCATTGGACGGCGGTTGCCCCTGCCAACGGCTAGCCACGCCTTCGCCACTTTCATAAGCTCCGTATTTAATTAAATAATAGCCATTACACAGTATTGTTGGAGCGCTNGGGGGGGGGAAGGAACGCCACCCGTACCCTGCCTCTTCCAAGCCGACAATTTTAGGCGAGGCCGCAGGCTTTGCACGCTACTAGGCCTCGACACCCACCACGCCACTCTGAGGTAAATTCATCAAAGTTTTTCCTACTCTTCACTACACCCCACCACAATGTGTGCTATTAATATTACTTTTAAACCCAACGCGCCAACAATCGATTACTTTAATGTTCACTGTACAAATACTCATTAAGCTGGGTGAGCGTACTGCCAGTCTATCATGTACACTGTAGCCTGCTTATTAAGCTCGGTGAGCATACTGCCACTATCATGTACACTCTAGCCTGCTTATGAAGCTGAGTGCGTGTACTGGCAGTCTATAATGTGGACTCTTGCCTGGTTATTATAATCGATTCTTTATATGTTCTTTGTACAAACAGTCATTAAGCTGCTTGAGCGACCCCAGTTCGATTCCAACTCACGCCCACCACCGCTGACGATTATTTGAAACGGACCTGGCCCTCCCTAGGTCCACTCAGCCTCAAAAGCGTAACTGCTGTCGTGTGTGAACATCGTCACTGGGGAGACAAAGGCGGCGGGGCATCGTGGATCCAAGTCCCGGGCGAAGCCGGGTCATGTGTATGTGTGTTTGTGTTTATGTGTATGTCTGTGTGTCTCTATGTATGTGTGTATGTATGTGTATGTATGTGTTTGTGTGTATGTGTGTGTGTATGTATGTGGGTTTTTTTATGTCTTTATGTGTATGTCTGCGTGTCTCTATGTATGTGTGTATGTACGTGTGTGCATGTGTTTGTGTGTATGTATGTGTGTGTCTATGTATGTGTGTGTCTATGTATGTGTGTGTATGTGTGTGTATGTATGTGTGTTATGTGTCTGTGTGTCTGCATGTATGTGTGTGTGTATTGTGTATGTGTTTGTGTGCATGTATGTGTGTGTTTGTGTGTATGTGTATGTCTGTGTGTATGTGTTTGTGTGTATGTGTGTGTATGTATGTGTGTGTATGTGTTTGTATGTGTTTGTGTGTTTACGCTCGCATTACACAAATGTGTTGCTGGTCTAAGGCGTTCTTCGCACAGCATTGCCGCTTATTATTTCAGTCGTTTACTGCCTTACGCACCCTGAAAGTCGTGTGTGTCTGCAGCAAGCGCGTGTATGTGTACCTATGGACGCGCGCGCGTGTGTTGTGTAGGGGAACGGTAGTGTAGTGCTTAGCGTGCTGTCTGTGTCTGTGTGTGTGTCTGTGTGTGTGTCTGTGTGTGTGCGTGTGTGGTGTGTGGGGAGCGATAGTGTAGTGCTTAGCGTGCTGTCTGTGTGTCTGTGTGTGTGTGTGTCTGTCTGTGTCTGTCTGTGTGTGTCTGTGTGTGTGTCTGTGCGTGTGTGGTGTGTGAGGAGCGGTGGGTGTAGTGCTTAACGCTACGCTGCGCTACCAACCCGGCGAACCGAGTTCGATTCCCGCTCACGGCCACCACCGGTGACGATTATTTGAACCTCCCCTAGGTCGACTCAGCCTCAAACGAGTAACTGGTGTTGCGTATTAACATCGGCACTGGGGAGACAAAGGCGGCCGGGCGTGGTGGATCCAAGTCCCGGGCGAAGCCGGGTCATGTGTATGTGTTTATGTGTATGTCTGTGTGTCTGTATGCATGTGTGTATGTATGTGTGTGCATGTGTTTGTGTGTATGTGTGTGTGTATGTATGTGGGTTTTTTTGTATGTGTTTATGTGTATGTCTGCGTGCCTGTATGTATGTGTGTATGTACGTCTGTGGATGTGTTTGTGTGTATGTATGTGTGTGTCTATGTATGTGTGTGTATGTGTTTCTGTGTTTGTATGTGTGTGTATGTATGTGTGTTATGTGTCTGTCTGTGTGTCTGCATGTATGTGTGTGTGTGTTGTGTATGTGTTTGTGTGTGTTTGTGTGTTTACGCTCGCATTACACAAATGTGTAATGCGGGTCTAAGGCGTTCCTTACACAGCATTGCCGCTTTATTATTTCAGTCGTTTACTGCCGTACGCACCCTGAAAGTCGTGTGTGTCTGCAGCAAGCGCGTGTATGTGTACCTATGGACACTCGCGCGTGTGTTGTGTAGGGGAACGGTAGTGTAGTGCTTAGCGTGCTGCCTGTGTGTGTGTGTGTGTGTCTGTGTGTGTGTCTGTGTGTGTGCGTGTGTGGTGTGTGAGGAGCAGTGGGTGTAGTGCTTAACGCTACGCTGCGCTACCAACCCGGCGAACCCAGTTCGATTCCCGCTCACGGCCACCACCGGTGACGATTATTTGAACCTCCCCTAGGTCGACTCTGCCTCAAACGAGTAACTGCTGTAGCGTATTAACATCGCCACTGGGGAGAGAAAGGCGGCCGGCCGTGGTAGATACAAGTCCCGGGCGAAGCCGGGTAGTACAGCTAGTTAAAATATTTTTTTCCTAAACAGTGTAAAATTTAGGATTTTTTTCACGAAAATTAATTGTCACACACAACGAGTCTGTGTGGAAAATGTCAGCTCGATTGGATCACGGGAAGTGGGTTAAAAAACGAGCGAAAGATTTGCACGGTCCTAAGCAAGTGTAGTGACAGAACGGTCACTACTGTGTTGGCCCGTACGAGGGCTGGGGGCCCCAAGGGGGTGCCTGGGGGTCACGTGCTGGAGGGATCCGGACCTTCCCAGAGGTGGGGAAGTGAGGCGTGGCCTGGGAAGTGAGGCGTGGCCTGGGAAGGGAGGCGTGGCCTGGGCGGAGCCGGCCACGCCAGAGAGACGAGATATAAGGGTGGTGTGAAGGCAGAGCAGGGCTGTTCCTGAGAAGAATGAAGACACCTCGAAAGATGCCAGAAGAGAGGACCTACAGTGAGCGGACTGCCAGCAGCCACCTGGCTGGGTCACGCTGGAGCGGCTAAAATACAATGGTGTGTTAGCTAGTGTAGGTCGGTGGTCACCACCCTATGTGTAGAGTAAGAGTAACTGTTGAGTAAACGTTGTGTTAATTAATAAATGAGTGTTGCCTCCAAGAAGTGTGTGCGCCTAAATTGAACCCATTACACAAGCAAGCAAACTTAATATAAAGGATTAAAAAATATATTCGCCTGTGGAAGACGCGGGGATCGATCCCGCGACCTTTGGCATGGGAAGCGAGGGCGCTACCAACTGCGCTACTCCGCCACGGCCTGTGGAGGGGTTACGCTCTGGGCTCTTACACTCTGACGTTCAGCCAAAGCCATGAATGCGTTCTATTTGAATATATGTAAAATAATTTTTTTTTGCCTAAAAAGTGTAAAATTTTGGGAATTTTTTTTCACGAACAATAATTGTCTGGCACAACGAGTCTGTGTGGAAAATGTCAGCTTGATTGGATCCCGGGAAGTGGGTTAAAAAACGACCGAAAGATTTGCACGGTCCTAAGCAAGCAAGCACGCAAGCAAGCAAGCACGCAAGCAAGCAAGCAAGCACGCGAACTTAATATAAAGGATTTAAAAATAGAAAGTTAATCGTTCTGGACATCTGTGAAAAACAGCTTCATAGCTCATCGGATTCCTCCAGTACCAATACATCTTCTCACTCTGTATAAACGGGTGCACCGTTTCATTGCTCGCCTGCTTGTGTGTGTTGTGGTCAAGTTGCGGGTACTCCCACCATCTTACAAGACGTCGTGTAGACCGGTCACCCTCTGTCAGAGGTCGCAACCGGGCACCTGTGGGGGCCGTTGGCCCCCGGGGTCCCTCCCGCCTGCATCCCCTATTCCGTTTACGTTACCCCACCTCCCTATTACTCGCTACGGTTTCGCCGGCATTCGAATGCGACGCCCCTACTGTTACAGCCTCGCGCCGCGCTCCCACGCTGCGAGCATACGTGCGCACATCATCGTCAATCAAACGCCGTGCTCGCAGTATAGCCCTGTGCGGCACGTTACCAATGCGCATCCGTATCCGACATGTAACGAACGTATGCACACACACACACGCCGCTCCGTGCACTCCAACTCCACACCAACTACGCAAGTTATGATCGCGCACCTGTATCACACACGGAGTGAACACACGCGACACCCACTCTTGCGCCGCTCTGCGCAGCGCTCGCCGTCTGCTGGCCGCTTACGTTATGATCGCGCACCTGGGTACGCCTATTACGCACGCCGCGAGCTTACGCACACACAGTAGTACCACACGCGTTCCCACACGCTCACACTGCACGACAAGATCACGCGAGACCACGCTTCGCTATTAATGATTTATTACCTGGTAACTAATGTTCAATCAGTGAGTCGACGAGGCGGGCCTATTCCACTAAACCGGCACCTATTCCCTATTTATCGGCTATGATTCTAATTCACCTTCTTACTCACTGTTAAGTGTCCACGGCGGTCCGCTGATCCTGGTGCTAACCGCGTGCCTCGGTGCGTCGCACGGACGTCCGGGTCGCTGGCTCGAGCTGCGTCTGGTCGCCTGGCGCTGGAGTAAGAGAGCGATTTCCCCTCTGCGCTCCTCTATTTATCCTCCCTACCTCAAAGGGGATGCTGCGCTGAACAATGGGCTCGTGCACCCCAAGCCCGCGCACGGCGGTTCCCGGGCGCTGTTGATATGCTAATCAGTGAGCGACGTTGGCGGCGTACATCCTAATTACTCCCTTACCCTTCCTAACAATGGGGCCTGCGCGCTCAAGCGCAATTATCCCAACCCTCCATGACTATGCGCAACAGCCCCTGTGACCCCGCTATTCATGCTGTCCCGTGCCTCCCCTGCTTGCCCCGTCGACTCGTGGGGGTGTGTGTGGGGGGAAATGCGCCTCAACCGCGGTGGCCGAATGCCCCACGCCGCGACCAAACCATATTAAGGCCGGCCGCAGCGCCGCGGTGCCACGTAGCACGGGGGAGGTCATCCAATTCACTGATCGCCGGAAACCGTGAGAATTAATCCCGATAAGGGTCTCTCGGATAAAAACCGGTCGATCAGGTAACCTTCCCTTCCAGCTCTATGGGGGGGGGAATGCGTGCGGGTGTGTGCTTATGTGGGGCGGGTGATGGGGGGCAGTGCGGTGGGGGAAGCCGGGCGGCTCCCTGGCTCGGCAGAGCGGCCCCGTCGTTGTGGCACCACATAGCCCCCCGGGGTGCCAGTCCCCGTCCCGGTTGACTGGAGCACCTCGCCTGGGTTGCCCCCACGAGGTATCGCCGCGGGGTCCGCGGGATTCGCCCGGCCCTTGTGGCTGGCCTCGGGGGTGGCGGCTCCGTCTCCTGGGGCTCCGGCGGTGGTCTCCTCCTCCATTCCAACGGCTCCCCTCGGCCTCTGGCACCTGCGGCTGGGGAACAAACTCAGAGGCGGTGGGGTTTAAGGGTCGCCGTCCTCGTCGCCCCCGGCCCCGCCCGGGCCCCTCGGAGCCCGGGGCTCCGTGGGCCCATGTACTGCGCGAGGCCCCGAGCACGGGGGTTGGGGACCCCGGGTTTCGGGTACTTGGACGGCCGGGCTCCCCCCTCGGGGGCTGCTCGCCACGGCTTCAGTCGGCGGATGTTGACCACCATCTCCCGGCCCCTCTCTCCTCCCTGAATCAGCACCGTCCATGGTGAGATCTGCCGTCTCACAATCCAGGGTCCTCGCCAGTAGGTGGTCAGCTTCCCCACCTGTCCGGCACCGACGCGGGGAGTGTACAGCCACACCTCGGAGCCCGCAGTGTAGAAGGGGGCTCCATACGGGGTCGGGCGCCCTGCTCTTGCCGCTGGTGCGCGGCCTCTCCGTGCGGGTAGGCTCGGCCCCTGGCCCTCGCAGGGTCTCCAGCAAGTGCTCCACGGGGTGGCTCCCTTCCTCCCGTTGCGGCGGAGGGACACCGAACAGCAGATCTGCGGGCAGGCGAGACTCGCGACCAAACATCATTAGGAACGGGGTCTGTCCTGTAGAGGTGTGAACGGCGGTGGTGTAGGCGAACAGGGCATAGGGAAGGTGTTCGTCCCAGTCCTGTTGATTCGCGGCCGCCATGCGTTTGTAGGGCTGTTACAGAGGGGCTGTTTGTGTAGGGCTGTTTGCATAGGAGCTAACGGATAACAAACACAGTGGGCGGGGACTCCGTGAGCACACGGGGTGGTGCCCGCAACGACGTCTGCACTGGACGGCGTGAGGGGGTTTCGATCCTCTAGGGGGGTATAAAAAGGGATGAGCCAGAGAGCTCGGGGTTGAGTCTTAGAGTAGTTAAAGGAAGACGGAAGACCGGCCAGATAGGCCCTGGACTCTCCCCCTGGACGCCGCCCTTGTAAGGGCAGCGCAGGCTGGAGCCAGTGGCGTGGTCCCGGAACCAGAGTTAGTCCTCTGGGATTCCGGGTACCGTAGCCCGACTGACCAGTGTCGGCCAGACAGCCTCCCCTAGCCGTTAGTGGAGGACTCGGCTAGGAAGGCTAGCTAGAGGTGAATTCCCAGTTATACGGGTGAGGGGGCCGATACATCCCTCCAGTGCTGTACGACATTGTGTAAATAAATACGTGTGCCTTACTACGGTGTCCACGCGTCTTCGAGAGTACTTCACGTTTAAGCTTCCCGGCCAGAGTCTGGTTCATCCTCTCTACCATCCCGTTCGCCTGGGGGTGATACGCCGTGGTTCGGTCTTTCTGGATCCCGAACTCTCGGCACAGCGCCTGAAATAGTTCGGCCTCGAATTCACTACCCTGGTCGGTAATGACTCGTTCGGGATCCCGCACTTAAGTACGTAGTTTTCCACGAAGGCCCGGGCCACTACGAGGGCTGTTTTATCCGGGATAGCCACCGCCACGGGGTAGCGGGTGAAGTATTCCACCGCTACAAGAATATATCGGTTGCCCCGGTGGGATCGTGGAAAGGGCCCCTGCAGGTCGATTCCGACCAACTGATTCGTCCGACTGACTCGGAACGGCCTCAGGGGTACCTTGTACCTCGCCGGCTTTTGCCCACACTGCTGACAGGCCCGGCAGCCCTGCACCCAGGCGGCCACATCTTGCGCCAATTTAGGCCAGAGATACTGGCGACGCAGAGTCTCCCGGGTGCGCCGTTCCCCATCATGGCCCCGAGCGGGTGGTCGTGTACCAGTCGTAGTAGTTGGGGTCGCACATGGGCGGGAACGCAGATGCACCCCGGCTGCCCAGCGTCGGCCAGTTCCCTCACCACCCCGTTTTCTACACACAACCGGGCATACAAACCGCTCCAGGGTCCTGGTAGGGCGCTCTTTTCCTCCCGCAGTGCCGCCTCCACTGCCGCCAGATCCGGATCTCGCTGCTGGGTCTGTCTCAGCTGCTCGTCGTTTAGGCCCGGGAAGGCGCAGCCGACGTCCTCCTGGATCCGTCCGATCGGGTCCCGAGCCGCGGGTCCCGCGCTTGCCGGGCGGTCGACGGGATCCTCAGTGCCACCTGTGAGGGTCTCTGTGGCGCACACTGCACTCTCTCTCGCTGGGGGGGGTCAGTGGCCGTGGCCTCTCGGGGTCCGTTGCCTGCCGGCAGCGTCCCCCGTGAAACACGGGCAGGCCTCCTCCGCCCTCGTCTCGGCGTACACCGTGGGTCGCCTCGACAAGGCGTCCGCGTTTGCATGCGTCCGGCCAGCCCGATACTCGATTTGCAGGTTGTACTCCTGCAACTGCGCCAACCACCGGGCCATCTGCCCCGCGGCTCCTTGAATGTAAGAAGAAACTGCAGAGCATAATGGTCAGTGCGTACGCGACATCTCCTGCCGTACAAATACGGCCGGAACTGTTTGCATGCGAAAATCACGGCGTACAACTCTTGGCGGGTCACGCAATAGTTCAGCTCGGCCCCACTCAAGGTCCGGCTGGCGTACGCGATGACTCGTTACGTCCCATCCTGTACCTGTGACAACACCGCGCCCAGCCCGCTGCTGCAGGCATCGGTGTCCAAAATAAAATTGGTAGTAAAATCGGGGAAAGCGAGGGTGGGGGCGTGGGTGAGGTGGTCTTTGAGAGTGGTGAAGGCCGTCTGGCAGGCCCCCGTCCACTGATAGGGGTGCTTAGGGGAGGTGAGTTGGGTGAGGGGGCGTGCAATCTCGCTGAATCCCTTTACAAATCGACGATAATAGGTGGCGAGCCCCAAAAATGATCTGATCTCCGTCAGATTCCTTGGCCGTGGCCACTCCACTACGGCGCGTACCTTCTCCGGATCGGTGTGCACGCCTGCCTCGCTGACGCGATGCCCGAGGTACCCCACCTCGCGTTGTGCGATGTAGCACTTACGTGGCTTGAGCTTGAGATGAGCCGCTCGCAGCGACTGCTGGAACACCTCTCGAAGCCTGGACCAATGCTCAGACAAAGATCTACTGAACACTATCACATCGTCCAAGTAAATCAGGCACTGTTCCCACTGCAAGCCCCGCATCACCAACTCCATCAACCGCTGGAACGTCGCGGGCGCGTTAGTGAGTCCGAACGGCAACACTCGAAACTCAAAAGGTGAATGCTGTTTTTGGCCGATCCTCCTCCGTCATCTCCACCTGCCAGTAACCGGACGCCAGATCGAGGTGGAAAAATACCGCGCTCCTGCGAGACTGTCGAAGGTGTCGTCGATGCGGGGTATGGGGAAGGCATCGCCGAGCGTGACTGCACACCTGACTGCCTATGCGGACCTCTAGGGTGGCTCTCCCAGCAGCCCCATTCCGGCTCCGCTCGCCGTGTGCAGCGCTCGGTCCGGTGCCTGCAGGTGACGCACGTCGACCCCGATCGCGCTGCAGTGCGCTCACGAGCGAGGCCACCGCCCCCGTGTCCAGCAGGATTCGGGTACGCACTCCGTTTACCTCCCCTTCCACCAGCGACGTGGCGTCCCCTTCCACCTCCCCTTCCACCAGCGACGTGATCCCCGCCACCAGCTCCCGCAGCCAGTCGCCAGGAGTCACCGTTTCTGTGGGCGTTGTTGCTGGAACCTGTGTGGAGATCACTCGCTCGCCATTATTCTCACAGCTTGTTTGTGTCGGGGCTACGTCGATTTCACCCCCGGTGGTCCCCTCTCTAGGGGGGCCTTAGTGTTTGACCTTAGCTCTTGTCTAGCTCGGGCGACCTGAGGACAGTCCCCTCACTAGGTGCCCTCGGCGATCGCACATGTAACATGCCCGGGGAGGGGTGGCGGCTCCGTAGTGGGCTCTCTGCCTACTCCTCCTCCCCCAGTGCGCTGCTGCTCATACTCTGCTCCTAGTCGCGCTATCCTTCCAGTTAGCCCTCCTACCGTGGAGTCTAGTTCCCCCATCTCGGATCGGATGGTCTCAACGAAGGAATGCAGTTGGGTCATATTTTTATTCGTTTCCTCACCTACTTGGTTTACCTTGTTGGGTTACCTGGCCGGAGACATCATCCTTTATACCCGTTTGTATACCGGCAACCCATCGGGATGGGTTGTCTCGTGGGACACTGGAGGCTCTCTTTCCCGGCCCCTTGCCGTCCTCGCGAGCTCCTGTTCCTCCTCCTCGTCTTCCGAGAGCAGGCTCGCAATGGCGCGCTCTCGTCCCAGCCCCCGGAGCTGCGCGCGTTCGCTGTGAATTCTTTCACACTTACGTGCGCGCTCGACAAGGGTGTTAAAGGGAAGACGTGGGCAGCTCATGTCTGGCTGCCACCACGCCGCTGGATTTTCTCGGCGGCCAGTTCCTCAATAACATCAGTTGCGTACCCCGGGCGTGCGATCTTTGTTAACTCGCGCACATCCTCGGCGTAATCACGTAGATCAGGTTGGCGACGGCGCGCCTCTAAGGGCGATTTTGCTTCCTCCTCGTCACGCGTGCCAAAACGCTGATCGAGTCGGCGCATCAGCTCCTCTAGCTGTGTCTGTGCGCTCGCGGATAACGCTTCTACAAAATCGGCTGCCCGCCCATCAAGATTCATATTAAGTTGACGTACTGCCTGCGCGTCCGTCCATCCATTAATTTCCTTGGCCCCTAAGAGATTGCGGGCGAATGCCTTCCACGAAGCGGCCCCAGGCCGGTAAATATTAGTCTTATTTTAGCGTGAGGTACCGCTTCCGCGAGACCACGCTTCGTAAATATAATTTACAAACAGCGCCGTTTTTAAGGGTCGTTGGCGCTGTTTGTAAATTATGCCTGTTTTTAAGGGTCGTTGTCACTGTTTGTAAATTATAGACGTTTTTAAGGGTCGTTGGCGCAGTTTGTAAATTATAGACGTTTTTAAGGGTCGTTGGCGCTGTTTGTAAATTATAGACGTTTTTTNAGGGTCATTGGCGCTGTTTAAATATGCCTTTTNAGTCGTTGGCGCTGTTTTAAATATGGACTTTTTTAGGTCGTTGGCGCTGTTTGTAAATGCGTTTTTAAGGGTCGTTGGCGCTGTTTGTAAATTATGGCCGTTTTTAAGGGTAGTTGTCACTGTTTGTAAATTATAGACGTTTTCAAGGGTCGTTGGCGCAGTTTGTAAATTATAGACGTTTTTAAGGGTCCTTGGCGCTGTTTGTAAATTATAGCTGTTTTTAAGGGTCGATGGCGCTGTTTGTAAATTATGGCCGTTTTTAAGGTGTTGGCGATGTTTGTAAATTATGGCCGTTTTTAAGGGTCGTTGGCGTTGTTTGTAAATTAGACGTTTTTAAGGGTCTTGGCGCAGTTTGTAAATTATGACGTTTTTAAGGGTCCTTGGCGCTGTTTGTAAATTATGGCGTTTTTAAGGTCGTTGGCGCTGTATTATAGACGTTTTTAAGGTCGTTGGCGCTGTTTGTAAATTAGCCGTTTTTAAGGGTCGTTGGCGCAGTTTGTAAATTATAGACGTTTTTAAGGTCCTTGGCGCTGTTTGTAAATTATGACGTTTTTAAGGTCGTTGGCGCTGTTTGTAAATTATAGACGTTTTTAGGTCGTTGTCACTGTTTGTAAATTATGACGNTTTTAGGTCGTTGGCGCAGTTTGTAAATTATGACGTTTTTNAGGTCTTGGCGCTGTTTGTAATTATGGCCGTTTTTAGGTCGTTGGCGCTGTATTATGACGTTTTTNGGTCGTTGGCGCTGTTTGTAAATTATGACGTTTTTGGTCGTTGGCGCAGTTTGTAATTATGACGTTTTTAGGTCTTGGCGCTGTTTGTAAATTATGACGTTTTTAGGTCGTTGGCGCTGNTTGTAAATTATGCGTTTTGGTCGTTGCACTGTTTGTAAATTATGACGTTTTTAAAGGTCGTTGCGCAGTTTGTAAATTATGGCGTTTTTAGGTCTTGGCGCTGTTTGTAAATTATGGCGTTTTTGGTCGTTGCGCGTTTGTAATTATGGCGTTTTTTGGTCTTGGCGCTGNTTGTAAATTATGGCTTTTTTAGGTTTGGCGCTGTTTTAAATTATGACGTTTTTAGGTCATTGCGCTGTTTGTAATTATGGCGTTTTTAAAGGTCGTTGCGCTGTTTTGTAAATTGCGTTTTTGGTCGTTGGGCGCTGTTTGTAATTGCGTTTTTGGTCGTTGGCGCTGTTTGTAATTATGGCGTTTTTGGTCGTTGCGCGTTTGTAATTATGACGTTTTTGGTCTTGGCGCTGTTGTAAATTATGGCGTTTTTTGGTCGTTGGGCGCTGTTTTTAAATTATGGCNTTTTTTAAGGTCATTGGCGCTGTTTGTAAAATTGNGTTTTTTNGGTCGTTGCGCTGNTTGTAAATTTATGACGTTTTTTGGTCGTNGCGCTGTTTTAATTATGGCTTTGTCATTNGCGCTTTTGTAAANTATGCTTTTNGGTCGTTGGCGCTGTTTGTAAATTAAGCGTTTTTGGTCGTTGCGCTGTTTGTAAATTATAGCGTTTTTGGTCTTGGCGCTGTTTGTAAATTATGGCCGTTTTTAAAGGTCGTTGGCGCTGTTTGTAAATTATGGCCGTTTTTAAGGGTCTTGGCGCTGTTTGTAAATTATAGCGTTTTTAAGGGTCGATGGCGCTGTTTGTAAATTATGACGTTTTTAAGGGTCTTGGCGCTGTTTGTAAATTATGGCCGTTTTTAAGGGTCTTGGCGCTGTTTGTAAATTATGGCTGTTTTTAAGGGTCGATGGCGCTGTTTGTAAATTATGGCCGTTTTTAAGGGTCGTTGTCACTGTTTGTAAATTATAGACGTTTTTAAGGGTCGTTGGCGCAGTTTGTAAATTATAGACGTTTTTAAGGGTCTTGGCGCTGTTTGTAAATTATGGCCGTTTTAAGGGTCGTTGGCGCTGTTTGTAAATATGACGTTTTAGGGTCGTTGGCGCTGTTTGTNAANTATGGCTGTTTTTAAAGGTCATTGGGGCGCTTAAAATTGGTTTTTTAGGTCNTGGGCGCTTTTAAAATATGCCNTTATTTTAAANGGTCNTTGGGGCGGTTTAAAATATGNNGNTTTTAGGGTCGTCGCTGTTTGTAAATTATAGACGTTTTTAAGGGTTATGGCCGTTTTTAAGGGTCCTTGGCGCTGTTTGTAAATTATAGCTGTTTTTAAGGGTCGATGGCGCTGTTTGTAAATTATGGCCGTTTTTAAGGGTCGTTGTCACTGTTTGTAAATTATGACGTTTTTAAGGGTCGTTGGCGCTGTTTGTAAATTATGGCCGTTTTTAGGGTCATTGGCGCTGTTTGTAAATATGACAGTTTTTAAGGGTCGTTGGCCTGTTTGTAAATGCCTTTTTGGGGTCGTGGCGGTTTTATAANTTTGCGTTTGTGTGTTTTAAAANTATGCNTTTTGTGTCGTTGGCGGTTAAAATTTATGCGNTTTTAGGTCTTGCGCTGTTGTAAATTATGGCGTTTTTNGGTCATTGGCGCTGTTTGTAAATTATGGCGTTTTTAGGTCGTTGGCGCTGTTTGTAAATGGCGTTTTTGGTNTTGGCGCTGTTTGTAAATTATGGCCGTTTTTANGGTCGTTGGCGCAGTTTGTAAATTATGCCGTTTTTGGTGTTGGCGCTGTTTGTAAATTATGACGTTTTTGGTCCTTGGCGCTGTTTGTCATTATAGCGTTTTGGTTGGCGCTGTTTGAAATTATGGCGTTTTTGGTGTTGGCGATGTTTGTAAATTATGGCGTTTTTGGTCGTTGGCGGTTTTAAATTATGACGTTTTTGGTCTTGGCGCTGTTTGTAAATTATAGCNTTTTTAGGGTCNTGGCGCTGTTTGTAAATTATGGCGTTTTTAGGTGTTGGCGATGTTGTAAATATGGCGTTTTTGGTCTTGTCACTGTTTGTAAATTATGGTTTTGGTTTGGCGCTGTTTGTAAATTATGACGTTTTAGGTCTTGGCGCTGTTGTNAATTATAGCGTTTTTGGTCNATCGCTGTTGTAAATATGGCTTTTTGGTTTGGCCTGTTTAAATTANGGCNTTTTGTTGGCCTGTTTTGGTCGTTGGCGCTTAAANTAGATGTCGTCTTTTTTGGTCGTTGGCGCNTGTTATGNTTTGGTTNGTGGCGGCTTTTTTANANTATNGACGTTTTTTGGTTTCTTGGCGCTGTTTTAAAATATGNCNTTTTTGTCGGCGCTTGTTTTAAAANTATNGNCNTTTTAGGCNGATTNTTGCTGTNAAATTATGGGCCGTTTTTAAGGCCCTCCCTGCCCNNTCAGGAATTGTGGCNTGGNCGGTGTGGCCGGATGGGCCGGATNGCCTTGCCGGTGTGCCGTGGGCCGGATGTAAGGCCGGATGTNGCCGGANGTGGCCCAGGATGTNGCCGGATGTGGCCGGATGTGCCNGATGTNGCCGGATGTGGCCGGATGTGGNCCGGATGTGGCCCCGGGATTGTCCCCGGGATGTGCCCCGGGANGTGGGCCCCGGGATGGTGGNCCGGGATGTGCCNGNCCGGGATTGTTGGCCCCGGAGGTTGGGCCCCGGGACNGCGAAGTGGCCCGGATGTGGCCCGGATGTGGCCGGATGTGGCCCCGGATGTGGCCCGGATGTGGNCCGGATGTNGCCGGATGTGGCCCCGGATGTNGCCCGGATGTGGCCGGATGCGATGTGGCCCGGATGTGCCGATGTGGCCGGATGTGGCCGGATGTGGCCGGATGTGGNCCGGATGTGGCCCGGATGTGGCCCGGATGTGGCCGGATGTGGCCGGATGTGGCCCGGATGTGGCCCCGGATTGGCCGGATGTGGCCGGATGTGGCCCGGATGTGGCCCGGATGTGGCCGGATGTGGCCGGATGTGGCCGGATGTGGCCGGATGTGGNCCGGATGTGCCGGATGTGGCCGGATGTGGCCGGATGTGGCCCGGATGTGGCCGGATGTGCCGGATGTGGCCGGATGTGGGCCGGATGTGGCCCGGATGTGGCCCGGATGTGCCCGGATGTGNCCGGATGTGGNCCGGATGTGGNCCGGATGTGGCCGATGTGGNCCGATGTGGCCCGGATGTGGCCGGATGTGNCCGGATGTGGCCCGGATGTGCCGGATGTGGGCCCCGGATGTGGGCCCCGGGATGGTGGGCCCGCGATGGTGGCCCCGGATGGTGGGCCCGCTGGAATTGGTTGGGCCCCGAANGGTTGGGCCCCGAANGCCCGGTTGGGCCCCGAATTGGTTGGCCCCGAATTGGTTGGCCCGAATTGGTGGGCCCCGAGGTTGGGCCCCGGATTGTGGCCCCGGAAGTGGCCCCGGATGTGGCCCCGGATGTGGCCCGGATGTGGCCCCGGATGTGGCCCGGATGTGCCGGATGTGGCCGGATGTGNCCGGATGTGGCCCGGATGTGGCCGGATGTGGNCCGGATGTGGNCCGGAGTGGCCGGATGTGCCCGGATGTGGNCCGGATGCTGCGCCCCGATGTNGCCCGGATGTGGATGTGGCCGGATGTGGCCGGATGTGGCCGGATGTGGCCGGATGTGGCCGGATGTGGCCCCGGATGTGGCCGGATGTGGCCGGATGTGGCCCCGGATGTGGCCCGGATGTGGNCCGGATGTGGCCCGGATGTGGCCGGATGTGGCCGGATGTGGNCCGGATGTGGNCCGGATGTGGCCCGGATGTGGCCCGGATGTGGCCGGATGTGGCCGGATGTGGATGTGGNCCGGATGTNGCCGGATGTGGCCGGATGTGGATGTGGCCCGGATGTGNCCCGATGTGGCCCGGATGTNGCCCGGATGTGGCCGGATGTGGATGTGGCCCGGATGTGGNCCGGATGTGGCCCGGATGTGGNCCGGATGTGGCCCGGATGTGCCGGATGTGGCCGGATGTGGCCCGGATGTGGNCCGGATGTGGNCCGGATGTGGCCGGATGTGGCCGGATGTGGNCCGGATGTGGCCGGATGTGGCCGGATGTGGNCCGGATGTGCCGGATGTGGNCCGGATGTGGCCCGGATGTGGCCGGATGTGCCGGATGTGGCCGGATGTGGCCGGATGTGGCCCGGATGCCCGGATGTGGNCCGGATGTGGNCCGGATGTGGCCGGATGTGCCGGATGTGGCCGGATGTGGCCGGATGTGGCCGGATGTGGCCGGATGTGGCCGGATGTGGCCGGATGTGGCCGGATGTGGCCGGATGTGGCCCGGATGTGGCCGGATGTGGCCGGATGTGGCCCGGATGTGGNCCGGATGTGGCCGGATGTGGCCGGATGTGGCCGGATGTGGCCGGATGTGGCCGGATGTGGCCGGATGTGGCCCGGATGTGGCCGGATGTGGCCGGATGTGGNCCGGATGTGGCCCGGATGTGGCCGGATGTGGCCCGGATGTGGCCCGGATGTGGCCCGGATGTGGCCGGATGTGGCCCGGATGTGGCCCGGATGTGGCCCGGATGTGGCCCGGATGTGGCCCGGATGTGGCCGGATGTGGCCCGGATGTGGCCCGGATGTGGCCCGGATGTGGCCCGGATGTGGCCGGATGTGGCCGATGTGGCCCGGATGTGGCCCGGATGTGGCCCGGATGTGGCCCGGATGTGGCCCGGATGTGGNCCGGATGTGGCCCGGATGTGGCCCGGATGTGGCCCGGATGTGGCCCGGATGTGGCCCGGATGTGGNCCGGATGTGGNCCGGATGTGGCCCGGATGTGGCCCGGATGTGGNCCGGATGTGGCCCGGATGTGGCCCGGATGTGGCCCGGATGTGGCCCGGATGTGCCCGGATGTGGCCCGGATGTGGCCCGGATGTGCCCGGATGTGGCCCGGATGTGGCCCGGATGTGGCCCGGATGTGGCCCGGATGTGGCCCGGATGTGGCCCGGATGTGGCCCGGATGTGGCCCGGATGTGGCCCGGATGTGGCCGGATGTGGCCCGGATGTGGCCCGGATGTGGCCGGATGTGGCCCGGATGTGGCCCGGATGTGGCCGGATGTGGCCCGGATGTGGCCCGGATGTGGCCCGGATGTGGCCGGATGTGGCCGGATGTGGCCCGGATGTGGNCCGGATGTGGCCGGATGTGGCCCGGATGTGGCCCGGATGTGGCCCGGATGTGGCCCGGATGTGGNCCGGATGTGGCCCGGATGTGGCCCGGATGTGGCCCGGATGTGGCCCGGATGTGGCCCGGATGTGGCCCGGATGTGGCCCGGATGTGGCCGGATGTGGCCCGGATGTGGCCCGGATGTGGCCCGGATGTGGCCCGGATGTGGNCCGGATGTGGCCCGGATGTGGCCGGATGTGGCCCGGATGTGGCCCGGATGCTGGCCCGATGTGGCCGGATGTGGNCCGATGTGGCCGGATGTGGCCCGGATGTGGCCGGATGTGGCCCGGATGTGGCCGGATGTGGNCCGGATGTGGCCCGGATGTGGCCCGGATGTGGNCCGGATGTGGNCCGGATGTGGCCCGGATGTGGCCCGGATGTGGCCGGATGTGGNCCGGATGTGGCCCGGATGTGGCCGGATGTGGCCCGGATGTGGCCCGGATGTGGNCCGGATGTGGCCCGGATGTGGCCGGATGTGGCCCGGATGTGGCCGGATGTGGCCCGGATGTGGCCCGGATGTGGCCGGATGTGGCCCGGATGTGGCCGGATGTGGNCCGGATGTGGCCCGGATGTGGCCCGGATGTGGCCCGGATGTGGCCCGGATGTGGCCCCGGATGTGGNCCGGATGTGGCCCGGATGTGGCCGGATGTGGCCCGGATGTGGCCCGGATGTGGNCCGGATGTGGCCCGGATGTGGCCGGATGTGGCCGGATGTGGCCGGATGTGGCCCGGATGTGGCCCGGATGTGGCCCGGATGTGGCCGGATGTGGCCCGGATGTGGNCCGGATGTGGCCCGGATGTGGNCCGGATGTGGNCCGGATGTGGCCGGATGTGCCGGATGTGCCCGGATGTGGCCGGATGTGGCCCGGATGTGGNCCGGATGTGGCCGGATGTGGNCCGGATGTGGNCCGGATGTGGNCCGGATGTGGCCGGATGTGGCCCGGATGTGGCCGGATGTGGCCCGGATGTGGCCGGATGTGGCCGGATGTGGNCCGGATGTGGNCCGGATGTGGCCGGATGTGGCCCGGATGTGGCCGGATGTGGCCGGGATGTGGCCGGATGTGGNCCGGATGTGGCCGGATGTGGCCGGATGTGNCCGGATGTGGNCCGGATGTGGCCCGGATGTGGCCGGATGTGGCCCGGATGTGGCCGGATGTGGCCGGATGTGGCCCCGGATGTGGCCCGGATGTGGCCGGATGTGGCCCGGATGTGGCCGGATGTGGNCCGGATGTGGCCGGATGTGGCCCCGGATGTGGCCGGATGTGGCCCGGATGTGGCCCGGATGTGGNCCGGATGTGGCCCGGATGTGGCCCCGGATGTGGCCGGATGTGGCCCGGATGTGGNCCGGATGTGGGCCCCGATGTGGCCCCGGATGTGGCCGGATGTGGCCCGGATGTGGCCCCGGATGTGGCCGGATGTGGNCCGATGTGGCCGATGTGGCCGGATGTGGCCCCGGATGTGGNCCGGATGTGGCCGGATGTGGNCCGGATGTNGCCGGATGTGCCGGATGTGGCCCCGGATGTGGCCGGATGTGGCCGGATGTGGCCGGATGTGGCCCGGATGTGGNCCGGATGTGGCCGGATGTGGNCCGGATGTGGCCCGGATGTGGCCGGATGTGGNCCGGATGTGGCCCCGGATGTGGNCCGGATGTGGCCGGATGTGGNCCGGATGTGGCCGGATGTGGCCGGATGTGGCCGATGTGGCCCGGATGTGGCCGGATGTGGCCGGATGTGGCCCCNGATGTGGCCCCGGATGTGGNCCGGATGTGGNCCGGATGTGGCCCGGATGTGGNCCGGATGTGGCCCCGGATGTGGCCCGGATGTGGCCCCGGATGTGGCCGGATGTGGCCGGATGTGGCCCCGGATGTGGCCGGATGTGGCCGGATGTGGCCGGATGTGGCCGGATGTGGCCCCGGATGTGGCCGGATGTGGCCGGATGTGGNCCGGATGTGGCCCCGGATGTGGNCCGGATGTGGCCGGATGTGGCCGGATGTGGNCCGGATGTGGCCCCGGATGTGGCCGGATGTGGCCGGATGTGGCCGGATGTGGCCCGGATGTGNCCGGATGTGGCCCCGGATGTGGCCGGATGTGGNCCGGATGTGGCCGGATGTGCCGGATGTGGCCCCGGATGTGGNCCGGATGTGGNCCGGATGTGGCCGGATGTGGNCCGGATGTGGCCCCGGATGTGGCCGGATGTGCCGGATGTGGCCGGATGTGGCCGGATGTGCCGGATGTGGCCCGGATGTGGNCCGGATGTGGCCGGATGCCCGGATGTGGCCCGGATGTGGCCGGATGTGGNCCGGATGTGNCCGGATGTGCCGATGTGGCCCGGATGTGGCCGGATGTGGCCGGATGTGGCGATGTGGCGGATGTGGCCGATGTGGCCGGATGTGGCCGGATGTGGCCGGATGTGGCCGGATGTGGCCGGATGTGGCCGGATGTGGCCCGGATGTGGCCGGATGTGGCCGGATGTGCCCCGGATGTGGCCCGGATGTGGCCGGATGTGCCGGATGTGGCCGGATGTGGCCCGGATGTGGCCCGGATGTGGNCCGGATGTGGCCGGATGTGGCCCCGGATGTGGCCGGATGTGGCCGGATGTGGCCGGATGTGGCCCCGGATGTGGCCCCGGATGTGGCCCGGATGTGGCCGGATGTGGCCCCGGATGTGGCCGGATGTGGCCGGATGTGGCCGGATGTGGCCGGATGTGGCCGGATGTGGCCGGATGTGGNCCGGATGTGGNCCGGATGTGGCCGGATGTGGCCGGATGTGGCCGGATGTGGCCCGGATGTGCCGGATGTGGNCCGGATGTGGNCCGGATGTGGCCCCGGATGTGCCGGATGTGGCCGGATGTGGCCGGATGTGGCCGGATGTGGCCGGATGTGGCCGGATGTGGNCCGGATGTGCCGGATGTGGCCCGGATGTGGCCGGATGTGGCCCCGGATGTGGCCCGGATGTGGCCCCGGATGTGGCCGGATGTGGNCCGGATGTGGCCCCGGATGTGGNCCGGATGTGCCCCGGATGTGGNCCGGATGTGGCCGGATGTGGCCGGATGTGGCCGGATGTGGCCGGATGTGGCCCCGGATGTGGNCCGGATGTGGCCGGATGTGGGNCCGGATGTGGTCCCGGATGTGGCCCCGGATGTGGNCCGGATGTGGCCGGATGTGGCCGGATGTGGCCCCGGATGTGGCCCCGGATGTGGCCCGGATGTGGCCGGATGTGCCCGGATGTGGCCCGGATGTGGNCCGGATGTGGCCGGATGTGGCCCGGATGTGGCCCCGGATGTGGCCCGGATGTGGNCCGGATGTGGCCCGGATGTGGCCCGGATGTGGNCCGGATGTGGCCGGATGTGGCCGGATGTGGCCCGGATGTGGCCCGGATGTGGCCCCGATGTGGCCCGGATGTGGCCCGGATGTGGCCCGGATGTGGCCCCGGATGTGGCCCGGATGTGGCCGGATGTGGNCCGGATGTGGCCCCGGATGTGGCCCCGGATGTGGCCGGATGTGGCCCCGGATGTGGCCCGGATGTGGCCCGGATGTGGCCCGGATGTGGNCCGGATGTGGCCCGATGTGGCCGGATGTGGCCGGATGTGGCCCGGATGTGGCCCCGGATGTGGNCCGGATGTGGNCCGGATGTGGCCCGGATGTGGCCCGGATGTGGCCCGGATGTGGCCCGGATGTGGCCCGGATGTGGCCCGGATGTGGNCCGGATGTGGCCGGATGTGGCCCCGGATGTGGCCGGATGTGGCCGGATGTGGCCCGGATGTGGCCGGATGTGGCCGGATGTGGCCCCGGATGTGGCCCCGGATGTGGCCCCGGATGTGGCCGGATGTGGCCCCGGATGTGGCCCCGGATGTGGCCCCGGATGTGGCCCGGATGTGGCCCGGATGTGGCCCCGGATGTGGCCCGGATGTGGCCCGGATGTGGCCCGGATGTGGCCCGGATGTGGCCGGATGTGGCCGGATGTGGCCCGGATGTGGCCCCGGATGTGGCCCGGATGTGGCCCGGATGTGGCCCGGATGTGGCCCGGATGTGGCCCGGATGTGGCCCGGATGTGGNCCGGATGTGGNCCGGATGTGGCCCCGGATGTGGCCCGGATGTGGCCCGGATGTGGCCCGGATGTGGNCCGGATGTGGCCGGATGTGGCCCGGATGTGGCCCGGATGTGGCCCGGATGTGGNCCGGATGTGGCCGGATGTGGCCCGGATGTGGCCCGGATGTGGCCCGGATGTGGCCCGGATGTGGCCCGGATGTGGCCCGGATGTGGCCCGGATGTGGNCCGGATGTGGCCGGATGTGGCCCGGATGTGGCCCGGATGTGGCCCGGATGTGGCCCGGATGTGGCCCGGATGTGGNCCGGATGTGGCCCGGATGTGGCCCGGATGTGGCCCGGATGTGGCCCGGATGTGGCCGGATGTGGCCCGGATGTGGNCCGGATGTGGCCGGATGTGGCCCGGATGTGGCCCGGATGTGGCCGGATGTGGCCGGATGTGGCCCGGATGTGGCCCGGATGTGGCCCGGATGTGGCCCGGATGTGGCCCGGATGTGGCCCGGATGTGGCCCGGATGTGGCCCGGATGTGGCCCGGATGTGGCCCGGCCGCCCGGATGTGGCCCGGATGTGGCCCGGATGTGGCCCGGATGTGGCCCGGATGTGGCCCGGATGTGGCCCGGATGTGGCCCGGATGTGGCCCGGATGTGGCCCGGATGTGGCCGGATGTGGCCCGGATGTGGCCCGGATGTGGCCCGGATGTGGCCCGGATGTGGCCCGGATGTGGCCCCGGATGTGGCCCGGATGTGGCCCGGATGTGGCCCGGATGTGGCCCGGATGTGGCCCGGATGTGGCCGGATGTGGCCCGGATGTGGCCCGGATGTGGNCCGGATGTGGCCCGGATGTGGCCCGGATGTGGCCCGGATGTGGCCCGGATGTGGCCCGGATGTGGCCCGGATGTGGCCCGGATGTGGCCCGGATGTGGCCCGGATGTGGCCCGGATGTGGCCCGGATGTGGCCCGGATGTGGCCCGGATGTGGCCCGGATGTGGCCCGGATGTGGCCCGGATGTGGCCCGGATGTGGCCCGGATGTGGCCCGGATGTGGCCGGATGTGGCCCGGATGTGGCCCGGATGTGCCCGGATGTGGCCGGATGTGGCCCGGATGTGGCCCGGATGTGGCCCGGATGTGGCCCGGATGTGGCCCGGATGTGGCCCCGGATGTGGCCGGATGTGGCCCCGGATGTGGCCGGATGTGGCCCGGATGTGGCCCGGATGTGGCCGGATGTGGCCCGGATGTGGCCCGGATGTGGCCCGGATGTGGGCCCGGATGTGGCCCGGATGTGGCCCGGATGTGGCCCGGATGTGGCCCGGATGTGGCCCGGATGTGGCCCGGATGTGGCCCGGATGTGCCCGGATGTGGCCCGGATGTGGCCCGGATGTGGCCCGGATGTGGCCCGGATGTGGCCCGGATGTGGCCCGGATGTGGCCCGGATGTGGCCCGGATGTGGCCCGGATGTGGGCCGGATGTGGCCCGGATGTGGCCCGGATGTGGCCCGGATGTGGCCGGATGTGGCCCGGATGTGGCCCGGATGTGGCCCGGATGTGGCCCGGATGTGGCCCGGATGTGGCCCGGATGTGGCCCCGGATGTGGCCCGGATGTGGCCGGATGTGGCCCGGATGTGGCCCGGATGTGGCCCGGATGTGGCCCGGATGTGGCCCGGATGTGGCCCGGATGTGGCCCGGATGTGGCCCGGATGTGGCCCGGATGTGGCCCGGATGTGGCCCGGATGTGGCCCGGATGTGGCCCGGATGTGGCCCGGATGTGGCCCGGATGTGGCCCGGATGTGGCCCGGATGTGGCCCGGATGTGGCCCGGATGTGGCCCGGATGTGGCCCGGATGTGGCCCGGATGTGGCCGGATGTGGCCGGATGTGGCCCGGATGTGGCCCGGATGTGGCCCGGATGTGGCCCGGATGTGGCCCGGATGTGGCCCGGATGTGGCCCGGATGTGGCCCGGATGTGGCCGGATGTGGCCCGGATGTGGCCGGATGTGGCCCGGATGTGGCCCGGATGTGGCCCGGATGTGGCCCGGATGTGGCCCGGATGTGGCCCGGATGTGGCCCGGATGTGGCCCGGATGTGGCCCGGATGTGGCCGGATGTGGCCGGATGTGGCCCGGATGTGGCCCGGATGTGGCCCGGATGTGGCCCGGATGTGGCCCGGATGTGGCCGGATGTGGCCGGATGTGGCCCGGATGTGGCCCGGATGTGGCCCGGATGTGGCCGGATGTGGCCCGGATGTGGCCCGGATGTGGCCCGGATGTGGCCCGGATGTGGCCCGGATGTGGCCCGGATGTGGCCCGGATGTGGCCCGGATGTGGCCCGGATGTGGCCCGGATGTGGCCCGGATGTGGCCCGGATGTGGCCGGATGTGGCCCGGATGTGGCCCGGATGTGGCCCGGATGTGGCCCGGATGTGGCCCGGATGTGGCCGGATGTGGCCCGGATGTGGCCCGGATGTGGCCCGGATGTGGCCGGATGTGGCCCGGATGTGGCCCGGATGTGGCCGGATGTGGCCGGATGTGGCCCGGATGTGGCCCGGATGTGGCCCGGATGTGGCCCGGATGTGGCCCGGATGTGGCCCGGATGTGGCCCGGATGTGGCCCGGATGTGGCCCGGATGTGGCCGGATGTGGCCCGGATGTGGCCGGATGTGGCCCGGATGTGGCCCGGATGTGGCCCGGATGTGGCCCGGATGTGGCCGGATGTGGCCCGGATGTGGCCCGGATGTGGCCCGGATGTGGCCCGGATGTGGCCCGGATGTGGCCGGATGTGGCCCGGATGTGGCCCGGATGTGGCCCGGATGTGGCCCGGATGTGGCCCGGATGTGGCCCGGATGTGGCCCGGATGTGGCCCGGATGTGGCCCGGATGTGGCCCGGATGTGGCCCGGATGTGGCCCGGATGTGGCCCGGATGTGGCCCGGATGTGGCCCGGATGTGGCCCGGATGTGGCCCGGATGTGGCCCGGATGTGGCCCGGATGTGGCCCGGATGTGGCCCGGATGTGGCCCGGATGTGGCCCGGATGTGGCCCGGATGTGGCCCGGATGTGGCCCGGATGTGGCCCGGATGTGGCCCGGATGTGGCCCGGATGTGGCCCGGATGTGGCCCGGATGTGGCCCGGATGTGGCCCGGATGTGGCCCGGATGTGGCCCGGATGTGGCCCGGATGTGGCCGGATGTGGCCCGGATGTGGCCCGGATGCTGGCCCGATGTGGCCCGGATGTGGCCCGGATGTGGCCCGGATGTGGCCCGGATGTGGCCCGGATGTGGCCCGGATGTGGCCCGGATGTGGCCCGGATGTGGCCCGGATGTGGCCCGGATGTGGCCCGGATGTGGCCCGGATGTGGCCCGGATGTGGCCCGGATGTGGCCCGGATGTGGCCCGGATGTGGCCCGGATGTGGCCCGGATGTGGCCCGGATGTGGCCCGGATGTGGCCCGGATGTGGCCCGGATGTGGCCCGGATGTGGCCCGGATGTGGCCCGGATGTGGCCCGGATGTGGCCCGGATGTGGCCGGATGTGGCCCGGATGTGGCCCGGATGTGGCCCGGATGTGGCCCGGATGTGGCCCGGATGTGGCCCGGATGTGGCCCGGATGTGGCCCGGATGTGGCCCTCCGGTGTGGCCCGGATGTGGCCCGGATGTCGGATGCGGATGTGGCCCGGATGTGGCCCGGATGTGGCCCGGATGTGGCCCGGATGTGGCCCGGATGTGGCCCGGATGTGGCCCGGATGTGGCCCGGATGTGGCCCGGATGTGGCCCGGATGTGGCCCGGATGTGGCCCGGATGTGGCCCGGATGTGGCCCGGATGTGGCCCGGATGTGGCCCGGATGTGGCCCGGGTGATGTGGCCCGGATGTGGCCCGGATGTGGCCCGGATGTGGCCCGGATGTGGCCCGGATGTGGCCCGGATGTGGCCCGGATGTGGCCCGGATGTGGCCCGGATGTGGCCCGGGCCCGCGTGGCCCGGATGTGGCCCGGATGTGGCCCGGATGTGGCCCGGATGTGGCCCGGATGTGGCCCGGATGTGGCCCGGATGTGGCCCGGATGTGGCCCGGATGTGGCCCGGATGTGGCCCGGATGTGGCCCGGATGTGGCCCGGATGTGGCCCGGATGTGGCCCGGATGTGGCCCGGATGTGGCCCGGATGTGGCCCGGATGTGGCCCGGATGTGGCCCGGATGTGGCCCGGATGTGGCCCGGATGTGGCCCGGATGTGGCCCGGATGTGGCCCGGATGTGGCCCGGATGTGGCCCGGATGTGGCCCGGATGTGGCCCGGATGTGGCCCGGATGTGGCCCGGATGTGGCCCGGATGTGGCCCGGATGTGGCCCGGATGTGGCCCGGATGTGGCCCGGATGTGGCCCGGATGTGGCCCGGATGTGGCCCGGATGTGGCCCGGATGTGGCCCCGGATGTGGCCCGGATGTGGCCCGGATGTGGCCCGGATGTGGCCCGGATGTGGCCCGGATGTGGCCCGGATGTGGCCCGGATGTGGCCCGGATGTGGCCCGGATGTGGCCCGGATGTGGCCCGGATGTGGCCCGGATGTGGCCCGGATGTGGCCCGGATGTGGCCCGGATGTGGCCCGGATGTGGCCCGGATGTGGCCCGGATGTGGCCCGGATGTGGCCCGGATGTGGCCCGGATGTGGCCCGGATGTGGCCCGGATGTGGCCCGGATGTGGCCCGGATGTGGCCCGGATGTGGCCCGGATGTGGCCCGGATGTGGCCCGGATGTGGCCCGGATGTGGCCCGGATGTGGCCCGGATGTGGCCCGGATGTGGCCCGGATGTGGCCCGGATGTGGCCCGGATGTGGCCCGGATGTGGCCCGGATGTGGCCCGGATGTGGCCCGGATGTGGCCCGGATGTGGCCCGGATGTGGCCCGGATGTGGCCCGGATGTGGCCCGGATGTGGCCCGGATGTGGCCCGGATGTGGCCCGGATGTGGCCCGGATGTGGCCCGGATGTGGCCCGGATGTGGCCCGGATGTGGCCCGGATGTGGCCCGGATGTGGCCCGGATGTGGCCCGGATGTGGCCCGGATGTGGCCCGGATGTGGCCCGGATGTGGCCCGGATGTGGCCCGGATGTGGCCGGATGTGGCCCGGATGTGGCCCGGATGTGGCCCGGATGTGGCCCGGATGTGGCCCGGATGTGGCCCGGATGTGGCCCGGATGTGGCCCGGATGTGGCCCGGATGTGGCCCGGATGTGGCCCGGATGTGGCCCGGATGTGGCCCGGATGTGGCCCGGATGTGGCCCGGATGTGGCCCGGATGTGGCCCGGATGTGGCCCGGATGTGGCCCGGATGTGGCCCGGATGTGGCCCGGATGTGGCCCGGAATGTGGCCCGGATGTGGCCCGGATTGTGGCCCGGATTNGCCGGGGCCCGGATGTGGCCCGGATGTGGCCCGGATGTGGCCCGGATGTGGCCCGGATGTGGCCCGGATGTGGCCCGGATGTGGCCGGATGTGGCCCGGATGTGGCCCGGATGTGGCCCGGATGTGGCCCGGATGTGGCCCGGATGTGGCCCGGATGTGGCCCGGATGTGGCCCGGATGTGGCCCGGATGTGGCCCGGATGTGGCCGGATGTGGCCCGGATGTGGCCCGGATGTGGCCCGGATGTGGCCCGGATGTGGCCCGGATGTGGCCCGGATGTGGCCCGGATGTGGCCCGGATGTGGCCCGGATGTGGCCCGGATGTGGCCCGGATGTGGCCCGGATGTGGCCCGGATGTGGCCCGGATGTGGCCCGGATGTGGCCCGGATGTGGCCCGGATGTGGCCCGGATGTGGCCCGGATGTGGCCCGGATGTGGCCCGGATGTGGCCCGGATGTGGCCCGGATGTGGCCCGGATGGTGGCCGGATGTGGCCCGGATGTGGCCCGGATGTGGCCCGATGTGGCCCGGATGTGGCCCGGATGTGGCCCGGATGTGGCCCGGATGTGGATGTGGCCCGGATGCGAGATGTGGCCCGGATGTGGATGTGGCCCGGATGTNGCCCGGATGTGGCCCGGATGTGGCCCGGATGTGGCCCGGATGTGGCCCGGATGTGGCCCGGATGTGGCCCGGATGTGGCCCGGATGTGGCCCGGATGTGGCCCGGATGTGGCCCGGATGTGGCCCGGATGTGGCCCGGATGTGGCCCGGATGTGGCCCGGATGTGGCCGCGGATGTGGGCCCGGATGTGGCCCGGATGCCCCGNNGNGGCCCGGATGTGGCCCCGGATGTGGCCCGGATGTGGCCCGGATGTGGCCGGATGTGGCCCGGATGTGGCCCGGATGTGGCCCGGATGTGGCCCGGATGTGGCCCGGATGTGGCCCGGATGTGGCCCGGATGTGGCCCGGATGTGGCCCGGATGTGGCCCGGATGTGGCCCGGATGTGGCCCGGGATTGGGCCCGGTTGTGGCCCGGATGTGCCCGGATGTGGCCCGGATGTGGCCCGGATGTGGCCCGGATGTGGCCCGGATGTGGCCCGGATGTGGCCCGGATGTGGCCCGGATGTGGCCGGATGTGCCGGATGTGGCCCGGATGTGGCCCGGATGTGGCCCGGATGTGGCCCGGATGTGGCCCGGATGTGGCCCGGATGTGGCCCGGATGTGGCCCGGATGTGGCCCGGATGTGGCCCGGATGTGGCCCGGATGTGGCCCGGATGTGGCCCGGATGTGGCCCGGATGTGGCCCGGATGTGGCCCGGATGTGGCCCGGATGTGGCCCGGATGTGGCCCGGATGTGGCCCGGATGTGGCCCGGATGTGGCCCGGATGTGGCCCGGATGTGGCCCGGATGTGGCCCGGATGTGGCCCGGATGTGGCCCGGATGTGGCCCGGATGTGGCCCGGATGTGGCCCGGATGTGGGTGGCCCGGGTCCCGGATGTGGCCCGGATGTGGCCCGG